>PVKC010050198.1:0-10620 GCA_004027635.1 Crocidura indochinensis
CTGGCCAAATACTGAGGAAGCACTGGAGACACAAAGGATTTCAAATTGGTCACATCATAGCCTCTACTGAGTTCACTATTCAAGGCAATGAACCTGGAACTCTGAAATACAGCAATTAATAGCTGAGAAGCAAAATCAGGAGAGGTGAGATAAAGTTGTAACTCAGCCAGGCCTTGACAAAAATCAGTATTTGGAAACAGATGGCATGGAAGATTAAGAATATCCAGCACAAATGGGATTAATTAAGAAAGGCAGGGGCCAGCTGAGCGAGGAACATGTGGGTGTATAGGGATTTAAGCTTAGTTTCTAAAGTAAAGGGAGCCAAAGTGTTTTGGAACAAGTTAGTTCTTCCTTAGAAATAGGCATTATAGCCTATAAGCAGATCTCTGGGTATATAGCTGCAACTATTCTCAAAGGTGGATATAATGACATACTCTATGTTTGCATTGTGGTAGACTTTTTGAAATAGAAGTATATCAATAAATAGAATTGCATAGCATATGACTTTTCTCTCTTTCCTTCTTTTGTCTTTTCAATCATTTGTATTCAGGCTTCCACACTTAGTTTACATGTTTCCTGGATATTTCCCCTCTAGAATTATGGTGTCTGCACACACTTTGCTGTGGATCATATAGCAGCAGTTCCCTGGAATGCATTTTGATGCATTCAATCAGGGATTGAACTAGTGATCTCAGACCTACAATACAGGTCTGCCACATATATGAATATTGATTTCAGAAGTTTAAAGTTTACTTCTAGGCTGTCCTATGCAGTTACACATGCTTTTAAAATAAAAAAAATGCAGGATTGGAGAGATAGAACAGTGAGTAAGCTATTTGCCTTGCACGAGGCTGACTTGGAGTTAATACCAGGAACCAATAAGGATCCCCTGAGCCCCAGAAGGAATGATTCAAAGACAGAGTAAGTCCAGACCACAGCCAATTTTGGCTCAGATACTAATGGGAAAAAAGGAAGAGAAATATAGAAAGAAAGTAAAGAAATAAAGGAAGAAAGAAAAAGAAAGAGGAAGAAAGGGAATGTATTTATTAGTGTCATTATTTATTATTTAAAAAATATCTCTTCAACCTCTGAACCCAAGAAGAATATTTTACATAGAAAGAAATCCCTTAGCATCGAATAAAATTGTAAAGTAATAATGAGTTTCCTAACTTTTATCTTAAAACTGAAGACTGGGGGCCCAGAGAGATAGCACAGCGATGTTTGGCTGGCAAGCAGCCGATCCAGGACCTAAGGTGGTTGGTTCAAATCCCGGTGTCCCATATGGTCCCCGTGCCTGCCAGGAGCTATTTCTGAGCAGATAGCCAGGAATAAGTCCTGAGCGCTGCGGGGTGTGACCCAAAACAAAACAAAACAAAAAAAGCAAACAAACAAAAAAAAAACTGAAGACTGGCATTCTACCATTTAAGAATACAGACCTGGGGCCCGGGAGATAGCATGGAGGTAAGGCATTTGCCTTTCATGCAAAAGGTCATCGGTTCAAATCCCGGTGCCCCATATGGTCCCCCGTGCCTGCCAGGAGCAATTTCTGAGCATGGAGCCAGGAGTAACCCCTGAGCACTGCCGGGTGTGACCCAAAAACCAAAAAAAAAAAAAAAAAGAATACAGACCTAAAAAGAGCACTGGTGTTTTAGTTTTTGCTTGTTTTTTTTTGTTTTGTTTTGTTTTGTTTTTACTTGTTTTTTTGTATGTTTGTTTTGGTAAGACAGGAGGAGATACATGAAAACTTAAACTATATATTAGAACAAGAAAGACAGTCTGGACTGGTATTAGAGTGTAAGAGTTAAGGCACTTCCCTTCCTGCCTGGCAACTTTATTTCCAACCCTGGAACCACATATGATATCCTGAGCACTGCCGGGGTAATTTCTGAATATAGAGTCGGGAATAGCACTGAGTATGGCCCAGACTTGCCCACCCTTTCCAAAAAAAAAAAAAGGAAAAAAATCTAGTTTCTAGGCCCACCTCTTTCAACTTGATAATCTGATATCATTTTCTTTAACATTTTATTAACACTTGAAAGACTTTTATTGCATAGGCAATCCTTCATAAGAGTTGTGGATCTGGCTGGCTAATTTCATTCATCAGGAAATTAATTTGTTTAATGCTGACCCAAGGTGGCAATGAACTTAAGCTGCTTTTTCTGTAAAGTGGTCTTGTTTTAAGAACCAGCACATAAAGTACAAAATTCCTTAGCAAGGTAGGAATAAACACTTTTTAAATCTTGTACAGGGAAACCATAAGCATTGTGCCTTACTCAATGGCAAAGTGCTAGAAATTTGTCTTGTCTTTTAGAGAAGATCCATTAATACTTATAAATTGTTTTCAAGTGTGTGAATTCCCTGAATTGCTTGTTCATGAAGCCCTATGTTGTTTTTCTGATCTAAATGATAATCTAACAGGATAAAGTAGTCTTGGTTAGGTATTCCTTTCATTGAGTTTTTGTTCAATATTCCCATCATTCTCTTCTGGCTCATGGATTTAATTTGATAGATTTATTGTGAATGTTAGAGATTTTCCTTTGCAATTAATTTCCTTGATTTTTTTACAATTTCAATATTCTGTCTCTATCTTTGGCTTTGGTCATGGCAATTATAATGTCATGAATTTTTCTACTTGGTTCTGCTTTTACTGAGAACCTTCAGGCCTCTTTGAAATGAAGTTCTCAACTCTGAAAAATTCCTAGCTATGATTCCTTTAATGAGTAGTTCTTTATTGAGCTTTCCTTCCTTTCTTTCATGGACTCTGATAATTCTTATACCGTTCCGTTGATCTCATTCCATATTCTCTAGTGTTCTGTCCAATACTGCATTAATGTTTCATTTTTGCTGAGAATTTAGTCTATCATGTAGCTTTTTCTTCAATAGAAATTTTTATTACAATCTTTTTACCTATTAATTAACATACTTAAGTCCTATCTTTAAAATATTTTTGACATAAAGAAGATACCACCACAATAAGAAGCATAACCACTTCCACAGTACATTAATTAAAAAAAAGATCTCTCTTATATGGAATATAACAAAGACATATAAGAGAACAACAGATGGCCAACTTGTTAGAACTGAATGTCTATAGAATTAAATTTATATGGGTGGGGCCCTTAAGACACTAATGGAGGAAAGGGAACACTCTGGTAATGGGTGTGGTGTTGGAGTGACATGTACATGAAAAGTATAATTGATAGTATTTTAAATTCCACTACCTCAATAAAAATGGTTAAAAAAAGTGAAGAAATATGGGGCTGGTGAGGTGGCACTAGAGGTAAGTTGTCTGCCTTGCAAGCGCTAACCAATCGAAGTAGTTCAATCTCTCGGTGTCCCATATGGTCCCTCCAAGCCAGGGGCAATTTCTGAGCGCTTAGCCAGGAGTAGCCCCTGAGCATCAAACGGGTGTGGCCCCAAAAACCAAAAAAAAAAAAAAAAAATGAAGAAATAATGAAAAAAAATACATGGAAAATGATCAATGACTACCAAAATCAAATATATCATTTTTCTAAAAATATAAAGAATAAAAAAAAAGACATGTAAAGTTTGTCTCATTGATTTATAGAGTTCCGTTCTAAATGATCTAAATCTAGTCTAGCAATTATCTTTCTTTTTCCCTAAAGGCAAAACTCGGTGCAAAGTCATTTGCTGACAGCTTCCTGTCCTCACTCCAAAATACAACTGCAATTTCATTAAGAGCCTTGATCCCTAAAAACAATCTTTTCCTGAAAAAAAAAAGTTATTATAAACTTGGCTATAAATATGCATTTTTTGTTTTATCTAGATAATAAAAGGCTACATTCATATATTTTTATTTCTTTGAACAGTAAAGTACCTTCAAGTGAAAATTATAAAAGACAAAGAGAAAAAAAAATAAAATAGGTAGGCTATATGCTGAGAGAATTTCTTTTAAGAGTGTCATGCAGTCGTCACATGAAGGAACTTCAGTTTCAAACCCTGTCTCCCCAGAGTCCTATAAGCACCATTGGGAGGGACCACTGAGCACCAAATTGGAGTCATCCCTGAATGCCACCCAATGACCCCTGCCAAAATTTAAGCAAATGGAGAAGAAATATTTGGCTGTATTTGAAGACAAAAGATTAATTTCTAATTTTTTTTTTTTTTGGTTTTTGGGCCCACCCAGTGGTGCTCAGGGGTTGTTACTCCTGGCACTGAGCTCAGAAATAGCTCCTGGCAAGCATGGGGGGCTATATAGGATTCTGGGGATCAAACCTGGGCCCATCCTGGATTGACCATGTGCCAAGCAAATACTCCACCGCTTTGCTATCAGTCCAGCCCCAAAAGATTGATTTCTAAAGAACTGCTCAAAGAAAAGAAGAAAGGAAAAAAAGAAAGTTTCCAATGAGCATAAATGGTAATTAAGAGAAGCAAAAATGCAAATGATTCATAATGAAATGCAAATGAACAATTATGCCATGGCATATATTTGCATTTGATAAATAGCATTCAATTAAAAGACTGATAATGTACTACTCTAATAAACATTTGACAAAATAAGCATGTTCATATATTACTTGTTGGAATTCTAAATTATTACAATGTTTGGAGAAAAGAGGCACCTATAAACAATTCTTTTTGGTTTGTTAGTTTTATTTTGGGGACACACCCAGCAGCGCTCAGGTGTTACTCCTGGCTTTGCACTCAGAAATTGTTCCAGGCTCGGGGATCATATGAGATGCCAGGAATAGAACCCGGGTCTGCCCTAGGCCCACGACATGCAAGGCAAATGCCCTATCGCTGTGCTATCATTCCACCCCTGGACAATTAATTCTGAATACCAATATCAGAAAGGATGGTTGCTCAACCTCTATGACTTATTCCTGAAACAAATATTTATTGCATGCCCATAGTATGTCAAGGATGCAGACAAGAAACGGTAGTAGATCTGCCCCAATGAAGCATGCAGGTTATTGGGAAAGAGAATAAAAATAAACCTAATACATCAATTGCAAAGTATAAATGCATGTGATGTGTGTAATGGAAACAGTTAGCCAATAGTGAGGAGAGTTTCTCCATTAAGATGAAGTGTGGGCTGCAGTCTTAAGGTCTAAAGCCATGCCTTAGATGGGGTCTGGTTTGAGAAAGTGAAATTTGAATAAAGACTTGACGTAAATGAAGAAGTACTTGAATATAGAGGAAAGAAAGTGTAAAGATGAACACACAGGTAATAATAAATGTAAACATGAACACATACAAGTGGCAAAGATGTTGCTAAATATAAATATAAAGACTCATAGTGAAAGAGTGAATTGGTGGGTATCAGAGCCTTGAAAGTAAGAGACTAGGAAAGCTATTTGTTTGAGAGCACAAACTTGAAATTAATAGATAAACAAATCCCAGAGATTTAATGCAAAGTGTAGTGATTATAGATAATGATAGATTGTAAACATCACACTTGCTATGAGACTAGCTCTTAATTATTTTCTACCACAAAAAAGAAAATGATAATAAAGAGATGTGAGAGGTACTAGCTAAGGCTAAAATGGCTTCGCCATTGCACCAAGTCACTAGATCAGATTAATAGATTGGACACCTTAAACACATAGTGTTTTGCTGAATGCATTTTCATTTAAAATAAAGATATTTCTGAGAGAAGAATGGGTGGAAATTTCCCTTCTCTCGGTTTATCACTTTCTTTCTACTGATTTTCTTCATTTATACATTTAAAAGACGTTCATAACTTCTGAGTGGTTTATTTCTCTATTTTTTTTTTCATAAAATTACACATCATTTGAAAAACCATAAGGACCTAACATCCAACCTAAATATGGTGTCTACCTCCTCCAGGTAGGACTGGTCAGCATAGTGCTAGTCAGCATGAGAAATAATCATCCCACGATGTTTATTATTTCTCAAGGAAAATGAGACAATTTGTCACAAGATCTTTATGCAGCCATAGCTACATGAGTGATTCTCTTATTTTTCTTGTCTTCTTTCTACTTATAAAAACTTCTCCTTTTGTACATATTTTGGAGTTCTGTCCTACCTGAAAAAAAGGAATGTTACCCAATTCATGAATCCTTGAATAAAGTCAATTAGATCTTTAAAAGTAACTCTGGGGATGGGGGGTGGGGCACCGAGTGATAGCACAGAGGGTAAGGCATTTTGTCTTGGATGTAGTTGATGCAGGTTCAATCTCTGGCATCCCATGTGATCTTCCAAGCTTACTAGGAATAACCCCTGAGCACCCAAAAACCAAATATATATGTATACACACACATCATAAAATAAAAGTAAGTCAGCATATTTTCTCGTTAATAAACAGATGTGATTAGGAGAGTAGTTGAGTATTAAATCCCTTTCTCTGATCCTATACCCCCAATTTCTTGGTACTTTCTTGTAGATTTAAATAATTAATGATGGAGCTGGATGGTGATGGGACGAATGAAGGGATCTTTCTCTGCCATCCCAGGTTAGTCTGCAACCCGCTTCAGCCACGGATCCCAGGTTAAGGTGAATGGCGAAAAGAAGTCTCACTCACAGGCAGGTTTTCAGAGAGATAACATCTTTATTCAGCTCTAGCCAACAGATGTGGCTGCTAACCATTTATGCATTCAGCCATTCTTAGCTTGCCCTGCGTCTAAACTTCTATCAGCCATCTTTCCTCTGACCTCCATGCTGGCAAAAGACCAAAAGACCCTAATCCCCTGGATCAAATTCCTTATCTCACCTTCCCAAAACCCCTGGCAGGAAAAGGCAGGGTTTTGCAGGTAAACATACACGTAACATCTGCTCCCCAAAACCCTCCCAGGAATGAGCGGGTTTCAGGTAGATACACCTAAATCCAGGGTGCAGTCACACTTTCTCTCTTCAAAATCCTCCAAATCTAAGCCAGAGAGATAGTACAACTAGTAAGGTGTTTTTGTTGCCCTTGGCCAACCCAAGTTCAGTCCCTGGCACTTGATATGGTCCCTGAGCCCTCCAGAAATAATCCCTGTGTGCAAAGTCAGAAGTAATCCCTGAGCAGCGCTGGATGTGGCTCCAAAACAAACAAACAAACAAACAAACAGCAATCCTCCAAATCCGAACCCAGATTTTAACTACCCCTAAAGAGATTGTAGGTCTTGAATATTATTCTGAGGAATATTTTCATAGCTCACAAACCTGTCTCTTGTTAATATGACCTTTATTTCGTTGCATTACTACTGCTACATTAATTTTCCTAACAAAAAATGCAGACACCTTTTCTTGTCTAATCAGAAACCTGGGTCTTCTTATGGTAGTAACCTCTTGCTTGTTTTTTTTTTTTCCTGTCGGTAGTAAACTCTTTCAACACAGCAAAGTGGACCCCAACTCCTACCTTATGTCTTTGACCATTGTTTTTGACATCCTATAGTGCTTAGTTAGCTTTCTTTCGAAATGTGTATTTGAGACTTCATTCCTTTTAAGAGTGGACTCTGGGAGCCGGGAGGTGGCGCAGGAGGTAAGGTGCCTGCTGCCTTGCCTGCACTAGCCTAGGACGGACCACGGTTCGATCCCCCGGTTCCCATATGGTCCCCATGCCTGCCAGGAGCGACTTCTGAGTGCATAGCCAGGAGTAAACCCTGAGCGTCACCGGGTGTGGCCCCCCACAAAAAAAGAGTGGACTCTGATGCACTTAAACTATTGAGGCCCCTTTATCTACCACTAGGTATAAGATCTAGATTTCAAGCACCCAGAAACCTTCCTTATATGCCTTCCAGTCAACTGTATGCAAAATGACTTCTACCTCCATAAGATAATTCAATGTATGCTTTTGTTTGGGGGCCACACCTAAGAGTTTTTTTTTTCTTTTCTGATAAGACCCTGTAACAATCACCTGCCATGAGTCCTCTATCCCTATAAAGGAGCATTAGTGACATTCCAATTTGTCACCCTAGCTTTCCTATTATGTCACAGACACAGGGTTTAATTCCTGACATCCCATGTAATCCCCCAAGTACCATCAGGGTGTAGAACCAGAAGTAGGCCCTGAACACTGTTAGGTGTTTCCCAAGTACTAAAAAGCAAAAGGCAAAAATAAACTCCATAGATTATTCATAGAGAGATAATTCAATAGACTGTACTATGCTTTGCATGAAAAAGGTTCAGGTTCCATCCTGGAACTCCCTGGTATATTCAACATGTCGAGGAGCAAGCACTCCTGAGCAGAATCCAGAGTACTAAAGAATGTGTCCTCAAAACAACAACAACAGGACTGGAGAGATAGCATGGAGGTAGGGCATTTGCCTTGCATGCAAAAGGACAGTGGTTCGAATCCCGGAGTCCCATATGGTCCCCTAAGCCTGCCAGGAGCGATTTCTGAGCATTAGAACCAGGAGTAATCTCTGAGAACTGCTGGATGTGACCCAAAAATCAAGCCAAACAAACAAAAAAATAAAACCATCACCATCACCAACAGCAACAATAACAATAACAAAACATTACCTAGAATTCAACAAGGGCATCTGTGTGCTGAGGTGGGGGCCCTTCATGTGAGCCTTGCAGTCTAAGGAGTGGTACTATTCTGGGCAGGAAGGCATGAGCTGCTTGGCATTTTGGTGGCAGAAGCTCTTTTAGACCCCATTTCTGCAGAGGACAACTCCTGGAATGTAAAACATGAATTCATATCCTTGGCTAACTCTTTGTCATCCTGAATATAGCTCAATAGGAAAATGAACATGGACATGAGCTTTGAGGAAGCGTGTAGCCATGGCTTTCTTTATACAGGGACAATCTCCTATAATTCAAATTGTTGCCAAACAAAAAACAAACAAAAAAAAAGCCACTTAACATTCTTCAGACCAGGGGCCGGAGAGATAGCATGGAGGTAAGGCATTTGCCTTTCATGCAGAAGGTCATTGTTCGAATTCCGGCATCCCATATGGTCCTCTGAGCCTGCCAGGAGCGATTTCTGAGCATAGAGCCAGGAGTAACCCCTGAGTATTGCCGGGTGTGACCCAAAAACCAAAAAAACAAAGAACAAAACAAAAAATAAAATTCTTTAGGCCATGTTAACAGGAAAGATGTGGATGGAGTTTAGTGTCTCAACATACACTTCTCATTAAATTAAATTAAATTAAATTAAAACAGGGACAATGAGGTGGTACAGGGATTCAGGTGTTTGTCAGCTTGCGACTGATCCAGTTTGATCCCTAGAGCATAGTATATCGGCTGGGTTTCCATTGAACCAGCAAGAGTGACCCCTGAGCGAAAGAGCCAGGAGTAATCCCTAAGCAATATCAGGTCTGACCCAAACCATGTCCCAACCAAGAAAACAACTAACCTAAACTAAACTAAATACCAAACTAAAGCTAAGCTAAAGTACAGCACATGCAAGTGGTTTCATGGAGAAGTGTTGGCAAATGTCCAGAAATAGGCACGTAATGGAGGGTTGAAAGAAAAGCTGCAAAGGAAACATCTGTTCCAAAGGAAAGTGCACCTGAGCAGGGATTCTTTGGCTTCAATTGGAGACAGCCCCAAGGCGCCAGGTGTCACGTTTAGCATCTAAGGCTTCGTCCTGACCCTGTGGGTGGTAGGAAGGAAGAGGAGTGACCGTGGCATTCACCGAAGGATGGGCTGTCCTATGGCACAGAAGTTGAATTCTTAGATGGCTCGACCACTGACTTGTGCGGTGAAAGAGGGGAATTCCGCTTTTAAAAATAGACTGACTTCAGCTTTTGCGTTGCCTTTTGGGGAAGCTTATTCTATTCAGAAGCCTTTACTCCCCCTCCCCGCCCCCACCACCACCACCCAAAGCTTTCAAAGTCCATCTGCAAGGATCTGGGAGTGTCCTTCATTTTTTATGACCTCAGGTATCCCGGTCCACAAAGAAGTCAAATGTTATCTTTGAGTATCTGAAACATCTGTGCTTGGACAAAAATCATATTTTAATTTAAAAATCTGAAAGGTGAAAAGATAAGGGACTTTTTTTCCTTCTTCTTAATGTTTCTCTGTACTTTTCAAATGTTCTAGTTTGTGGTTTTTCACCAAGGAGATGTCCCAGATCTGGGTTGTGGCTTCTGGGGAAGATTTTGGGGAGGGAGGGTGCTTGCACCTGTAGAGTTTATGCTTGGGCAGTTGGTTCTCTGTGCTGGGAATGGGGGAGTCTGCAACTGGAGGTAGCAGGTTTTAGGAACTTACTTGTCATCTATAATAGCAGTGATTATTCATGCAAAGTTAGAATCAAGAAAAGACAATTCTGCAACAAATGCTTTAAAAAAATAAAAATAGAATCTTAAGAGACAGTTTGGGGTTTACATATTTGCCCTATAATTTGCCACCCCAAATTTATATATGGTCCCTGGAGCTCTGCTAGAAGTGATTATTGAGCCAGTAATAGTTCCTGAGTACCCTCAGATATAAAATTAAAAAAATTATGAAATATGTTGTTTTAGGGGCCATGAAATAACAAAGCAAACAGAATTCAACTTCTGGTCTCAAATGGTCTCCCAATCACTTCTGAGTGTAGTTCTGAGTAACCCTGACTTGTAGGGCCCAAGCAGCATCACCTACC
Source organism: Crocidura indochinensis (assembly GCA_004027635.1). Taxonomy (NCBI): domain Eukaryota; kingdom Metazoa; phylum Chordata; class Mammalia; order Eulipotyphla; family Soricidae; genus Crocidura; species Crocidura indochinensis. The sequence goes on from PVKC010050198.1 coordinate 10,499, forward strand.
AAGGTCCTTAAGTTGAACTTCCAGCTGATTGGTGGAAAATCACTGATAGGGTCTCTGGACCTCCTAAATGCCACTGGAGGTACTTTGAGGTACTTTTGAGGTACCCTCAAAAATGTGACTTT
>PVKC010050199.1:0-10595 GCA_004027635.1 Crocidura indochinensis
CAGCTTCAGGGGTGAATGATCCACCCCATCTCATACCACACTGCATTCCATGCAGCTGCCAGATGTCATCCCTCAGTCCTCTGCTTGCCCTGATTTATCTTTCAGGGCATACAGGGGAGCTGAGTTACTGAGCACTGCATCTCATCCAGCCGCCGGGTATGCAACTTTCTGGTGCTCAATCCTCTATTCGGTTTTTATGAACACAGAGGAGGTGCTCTGTCTCCCTCTAGCTGTCTTATTAATCACTACACTCCAGCCAGCTACTCTTGGAGGCGCTTTCTCCCTGCTCTCAATATAGATCACTGTTTTATGTTTACATACTTGATGACAAATGGCCTTATGTTTATAAGTGACAGTTTTCCAGCTAAGTGCATGCATGACATAAGCATTTGAATTAAAAATTCCATATTGAAATCATATCTTACATTTTTTAATTTCCATTTGGTGTGCATTAAAAGAGAGGTAGTCTTATATGACAAATATAGCCCAAACCCTATATTTTAATAAGAAAAGAAGAGAGTCATCTTATACACCAGAAAATATGGTATATAGGTTATGGAAAGTGAAAACTAAGAGTTCAAGTTTGGAAATATTGATTCAAAAATTAAGTTATTTTGTTGAAAACTTTGGGAAGTTTTCTTTTGAGACATTAATATAGATTAGGGATCTATTGGGGATCAGTAAGTCACTTCTGGATACTTACTGGATATTACCAAAGAAGAAGACACAGTTGTTTTTACTGAGGGTAGTCATTGCATTAACTTTAAAGAAATGTAGCTGCATTGACAAACTGTCAGTTTGTTGAGCTAGATAAAGAGGAAGTAGGTAATTCAGAATCTGAGTATTCTATTAACTAACTATTCAATGCTAAGAACTATTCAATACCATGAACTATTTAATGTATGAATTAATCCATGGAACCCTGTTTATGAAACTGCTCAAATGAAGACAGTGCAAGTCCATGTGGTTTTTTTGATTAAATGATCCTGGGGCTCTTCCTAACACTGTGCTTGCTTTTGATCAAGTGATGTTGAATGCTGTGTTGAGGTTCTCCTTGTCCTAATACTGTTTATGTCCTACTCTCTGATTGAGTTCCAGAGAAAGAATGACATAACCTAGCCTGTGAAATTCTCCCTGCCAAGTGTTCCTAGAAGGGAATTGATTGTGAGAAAGTTGTTAGAATTTTAGTGGTAAAAAATATAAATACAATGAATATAGGAAGAGGACATAAGGAAGAGATGAATTTGTTATTAAAATGTAATGTATTATAATAAAAATGGAGGTTCTGTCACATTACCAAGTGTAAGGCACAGAGATCAAAGTGACTGTTTAATTTACTAAAATATTAATGAATTTTATAAAAATGATAGTGATAATAATTGCCAAAAAATTTTAGTCCCTTCAGAAAAGGGCCTGAGCTTCTAAAGACAATGGTGATTCTGAGCTGCAGGATAATTAGGATTTTTGTTTGTTTGGTGGGGGGGGGGCACACACTGTGGTGCTCAGGAATTTCTCCTGGCTTCTCACTGAGAAATCGCTCCTGGAAGGCTCTGAGGATCATATAGGATACTGGTAATCAAGCCCAGGACAAGCAGCATGCAAGGAAAATGCCTTGCCTGCTGTGCTATCACTCTGGTACAGAGGTTACTTTTTTAAACTTTGTTGCAAGCCCTGCTGACATTCCAGGGATAGAGGCCATACAGAGAAGAGCAGGAGTGGAGTCTGCCCTTCTATATGCTGTTTTCATTCTGTAATATCAGGGGGATTCTCCCACCTTTCTTTTGCTTCTTCTCCTGTCACTTGTCTAAATTGCCTGCATCATTTATCATTCACTACTTTGGGCAGGAAAATCAACTTGAAAAGGAATGATGGTGTAAAGGACATTTAGCAGGCAAGGACTTTTCATTTTCCTTAAGAGACTTATTCTGATGGGAAAGAGAGTAGAGTCACCTGTAAAATTGACTGTGACTTTAAGTTCTGGGACAGCCCACATTCTGGCTCCCAATCCACTGTGATAACCTTAAAATCTTCCACACACACTCTTGAGTATGAACCACTTAGATCTGTCTTACTTAGTAAAAGGATGTGGACTTAGAAATCAGTACTCAGAATGTCAAATATGACAAGGGACTTTGTAAATAAATGAAACAGTCTAGAAAGACCTGAAAAGTGGTGAATGTTTGGAAGAAACTAGTCCGAGGGGACTGACAGATGATTCCAACTCTGACTTGTTGGGGTAGTTTATTAGTGATGGCAAAGTCTGTTCTTTCTACTGTAAATTCGTATTTAAGCTTAGATAGTCATCTTTTAAAAATATGCTCAAGCAGATTGGATATTAGTAAGTCGCCCATCCCCCACAACCATCCCAGGCGCAAAGGTTTTATTGCAGAGAGTTAGTTGATCTGGTGAAATTGAATTCTGAATCCGTGCAAATTATAGTTTCAGCAAAGAAATTGAGAAATTCCTCTTTGACCTGGCTTTCCTTTTTATGGCTATTTGAAACAAATCTGAGCAGTATGAATTCCATTAAAATTTTTTTTTCTCCAATGGCTGCATTTTTGTCACACAACTTTGGTCACTTCAAATGCTATTCTTTTCAAGACTTGTCACAGTTGCTTCAAGGCCTGTATAATCCTGAGAGGCAGCAAATGCATTTCTGTTTCACTATCATCCTTTTTTCTGTTTTAATTCTGCATGCATTTCTAAATCAGAAAAGAAAACTTTTTTTTTTTTTTTTGCTTTTGGGGCCACATCCAATGTTGCTCAGGGATTACTCTTGGCTATGTGCTCAAAAATTGCTCCTGGTTTGGGGGAGTGTATGAGATGCTGAGGAAGATTGAACCTCCGTCAGTCCTAGGTTAGCACGAGCAAGGCAAGTGCCTTACTGCTTTTGCCACTGCTCCAGCGCCAAAAAGTTTTGGTTTTTTTTTTTGGGAATTTGCAAATATACAGAAACCAGCATGAACACATTTTAGCTTCCTTCAGATGACTTACAATAATGAAATCCACCAAGTAGGCATGGATAGAGGAGGAGAGTTTTAATTACTTTTCGGCCTACATGTTTCACTCATGATAATTGCACTAAATTAAATGTCTTATTTATAACCATAGAATTCCTTGCCATAAAAGAGAGTATTTGTAGATCACTGGTTTCAAGATGTAGGTATCTTTGAGGAACATTTTTCTACTATTCTCATTTGTCTCTGATTCATTATGAAATTTTTCCAGGTAGAAAAAATCATACCTCATTTGAGCAGTATAAGTTATAGACATGTAGAATATTTAGCAGGATTTTTATAGTTGTTTTCTCTAATAGGAAATTTATAAATAATATCTAAGAGCCAGTGAGAATTTTGTTGTTGTTATTGTTGTGAATCTTCTGAATTACTTTAGGAAATACAATAGTTATTAAGATCTGCCTAAATGTACTCTTCTACTTTAGTAGTTTCCTGTAGAACAACAAATTGGTAAAAGTTGAATGTCTTGGGCCGGGCAGTGGCGCTGGATGTAAGGTGCCTGCCTTGCCTGTGCTAGCCTAGGATGGACCGCGGTTCGATCCACCGGTTCCCATATGGTCCCCCAAGCCAGGAGTGACTTCTGAGTGCATAGCCAGGAGTAACCCCTGAGCGTCACTGGGTATGGCCCAAAAACCAAAAAAAAAAAAAGAAGTTGAATGTCTTCAAAAAACATACATGTATTTTTTCACATGCATTCTTAACTATAAACAGTAAATATTTTAAAAATTAAATTAAAACATGATTATCTAAAAAGTGATTAACAAGAGACTAATTCTGAAAGTTTAACAGAATGTTTATAAAATGTATATGGAAAGTAGAAAGTATACATTGTTACAGAGACATCTTAAAGAAAATATGAGACAAATGGACACTTCCTTTTAGGATATGAATTTAATTCTTATCTTTAAAATCAAGCATATTGCACATTTTTTACCCATGCAATTTAAATGAAGAACTCAGAATTTAGCAGATATAAACAAAATCATGAATATACAATTCCAAAATAAATAATACTGAGTTTTCTTGATACATTTTGTTTTAATCTCAATACCTTATTATTTGTTTGGAGTCCCATCCAGTACAGGAGATAATTCCAAAAATTTTTTTGGTAGGGGGAGCCATTCCTGATGATTCTCACGGTTTTATTCTGGCTCTCAGAAATTACTTCTGGCATTGATGATGGGATCGATCATATGGAATTCCAGGGATTGAATTTGGGTTGGTCATTGTACAAAGCAATTGCCTTACCTGCTCTATCTCTCCAGACCCTAATTCCAACTTTGTGCTTTCTAATACCTGTGATACCAGGGTCCAGGGACTATGTTGGATTGACCAGATCCTTTGCAAATGCCTTATCCTCTATATTATTTTTCAGAATGTTCAATAGGTAGATTTTATTAGAGTATTGTGTGTCATCCACTTGGTAGCAGTGTTTGCAATAATAGTGTACTTTGATATCAACTCAGAAACTTATAAAAATGTATATCCCAGTGTCCAGAGAAATGCTACAGATAGTTTGATGCTTGCCAGACATGTAGGTTAGATCCTTGGCACCACTCAGAAAATATCTCTGAGCATAAAACCAAGAATAAACCCTAAACATAGACAGGTGTGACCCTAAAACAAAAATAGTTCCCCGAATTTTATGATAAAAGATTACTTGAAATACTTCATGTTAATAAAAACACAGATATTTATTTATTTATTTATTTATTTAATTTTTTGGTTTTTGGGTCTCACCCGACAGCGCTCAGGGGTTACTCCTGGCTCTATGCTCAGAAATCGCTCCTGGCAGGCTCAGGGGACCGTATGGGATGCCAGGATTCAAACCACTGTTCTTCTGCATGCGATGCAAATGCCCTACCCCCATGTTATCTCTCCAGCCCCAACACAAATCTTTTAATCAATTTGTCACTGCATATATTGTATGCTAATTTAAATTATATTAAAATTAAACATCCGTTGTCTATGGAGAGATATGTATAATACTATCTAATAGAAAAATGAGACAGTGAGAAACTAAAATGATAGAAAAACACACAGTGGTAATTCTTGGCTTTTTTTTTTTTTTTTGGTTTTTGGTTTTTGGTTTTTGGGTCACACCTGGTGACACTCAGGGGTTACTCCTGACTATGAGCTCTGAAGTCGCTCCTGGTTTGGGGGACCATTTGGGAAACCGGGGGATCGAACCGCGGTTCGTCCTAGGCTAGAGCAGTCAAGGCAGGCACCCTACCTCCAGTACCACCGCCCAGCCCCTAATTCTTGGCATTTTATAACATTTAACAACTAGAGTTTCTGAAGAGTAAAATATAAAAATTAAAAAACTAAAATGTGGAAATATTTATTTATGGGAATTGATTTATACGTTTATTTATTTAAGAAAATTATCTACCAACCGATGAGCAGGAAAATCTACCAGTTAATTAGACAAAATTCATATAAATGGTTTTGTTTTATGAAAAAACTTGTAAATTAAAAACATTGTAGTATTGGAACTGAGAGATAGCATGAAGCTAAGGCATTTGCCTTTCATGCAGAAAATCATTGGTTCGAATCACGGCATCCCATATGGTCCCCCAAGGCTACCAGGAGCGATTTCTGAGCATAGAGCCAGGAATAATCCCTGAGCACTGTTGGGTGTGACCCAAAAACCAAAAACCAAAACAACAACAACAACAACAACAACAACGAAATAACTCATTGTAGTATTGCTTCTTGGCCTTTTGGTAAAGATCAAACTGTAGTTATCTGTTCTTATCAGTTTAGAAACATTGTAGTGATTATATAGTTGAAATTTAAATGAAGAATTTGCCAGACACATGATTTATAAAATGTTAGAGAAATAGATCAAATATTTATAGCTACTTGTAGTCATAATTGACAGAATGTAATAAAATTATACATAATTTAAGATATGACATAAAATTATATATGATATATTTCAGCATACTATATACCTAATCAATATAAAAGTTAACATCAGCTGTTCAAATCTTGGGACTAGAGAGTTTTCCTAAATTCCAAAATATTTTTAATAAAAGAAAATTTGAAATAAAGCTACTTGATAATTCCTCCTGTATTATGATCACACCATTTGAGACATGTTCTTACAACTTTATGTATCTGATTATTTCATTAGTTGAAAATGGAATTATTTCCCATAGATAAATTGATGCTACTATGTCGATTATTATAGACATGGTATATATAATAGTATGAAAGTAAAGATAAATATAAAGCTCATGTAGGTACTATTGTAATAGAAAAATGACAATTAATATAGATATTTATATAAGACCTTTATAAATATTTTAGTGTTTCCATGGAGAAAGTAAGAGCAAGAGAAGAGGGATTGAAAGGTTGATTATGGGGGCATGTGATTCACAGAGAAAGGCCAGTTCAGAGCTAATCAAAGAGACAGTGCCTCAAGCCTGTGCAAGAATATTTGAAGTGCAGATAGCAACAGAAGTAACTGCACAGTAGATACAACACTGAGCAGAATCCTGAACTAACAGCAGGAAAAGCCAATACTTTTGGTTCATGCGGAGCCAGCATAACTCTATGATATTAGGAGTCATGTGTGGGAACAAAATTATCCATATTTAACATCTTTCTGCATACTGCTAAAGAAAACTAATTTGGCGAAAGGTATAAAAAGTCATGATTCCCTGGCTCTTGTCTTCTCTCCTATGTCTCTGAAGTTCTTTTAAAGCAGGACTATGATGAATACTTAGGAGTGGTCCAATAGTAACTGTTTATTATGTCTGGAAAAATAAACGCAATACCATTATAAGATGTATTACAGACAATGATTATCCTCTCTACATATGCTTCAGTTTGTAAATACTGTGTTAATTAAAATAAGTCATGCACAATTTCACTCTAAATCTGTACATAGGTGATTATTGCAAAAATAGACAAACAAACAGTAAATTTTGCATACTTGTGCATAAATATATGCTAACCAAAACTAGACCCATTGCAAAAGGAGAATGTGGGTATAATTAATACTGACCTAAAATATGTAGCTGTTTCAAAATGTCATTGCAATGATTAATATTAATATTGGACCAAGAATACACACATCCTAAGTAGAAGAACCATTTATAAACAAAATGTCATATTAGATTAGGGAGATGAAAAAGCTAGCTTTATTAAGGAAAATAAGCTAGAGTATTAGCACAAGTGAACTATGTATATGTGATATTTTCTATATTTTAAATATTCAGAAGGAATCCATCTTATCCACATAGTACTCGATTTTATAGTCTCTGAGAGAAAATAATGGATTCTATCTTAAATCTTCTTCTATTTCTTAATAATTCACATTAGTACAATGTTCTCAGCAGAAGTTTATGGATCTTTGCAGCAAGCTTCTTGAAAAAAGGACATTAAAAAAGTTTAATTATATTTATTTGTGGGGTTTTTTTAGGGGGGAGGGATCACACTCAGTGGCGCTCAGGGGTTACTCCTGACTCTGCACTCAGAAATCGCTCCTGGCAGGCACGAGGGACCATATGGGATGCCAGCATCGAACCACAGTTCTTCCGGCCCAGTTTGATTATATTTAAATACTGTAGTCAGTTCTAGTTTCTAAAATCCAAAGGTATATTTACTCATTGTAGTTCCTTTTGATGTTGATGTTGTGAAATTCAAATGACTTGTGGGACTATTTGCACATATTAAATAAATCAACACTTGACAAAATATTTACCTCATCTATCCAAGTAAAATGTTCATTATAGTCGGTACAAAAGATACCAGGTTGTTACCCCTCCTCCAACTTCCTGTTTATCTCACCTGGATGGTCAGACCCACCCACACCTGGCAGGGGCTATTGTTTGGAATAGAAGATAATAGAGGCTGTCTTGGGAAGTGGATGAGAGGAGAGAGCAGGCTAAGCTAGGATGGATGGAGAGCAGCAGGAAAGAAGCTGCTTAGCTTAGAAGCCATGTGGAGAAATGCACATGGCAGGGCCGTGTAATAAAAGTGACTGTCTCCTGAAACTTCATCTGACTGCTTTGTGAATTTCTCCGCCATTATCCTGCAACCTTAGACCCACTATAAGAAGGGGCTACAGGTGCAGGGCCTAGCTGAGAAAGGCCTCACCTCCCCTAACACTAGGACCCTATATGTAATCAACACCCAGTGATGCTCAGGGCTTACTCCTTATTCGGCACTCAGGAATACTTGTTGGCAGGAATCAGGGGACCATGCGGGATGCTGGGGACAAAATTTGGTTCCACTGTGTACCAGGTATGGCCTTCCCGCTGTACTATTTCTCTGGTCTCAGGTAGGGACGCTGACATACATCAAAATCTTAGTAGAATGTAGTCTGAAGCACTTTATAGTGTTTGCTGTAATTTCCAAAACATAAAATGTAGATGGAGTATAAATTGGAGTTTCAAAATACATTCAAATTAAAGATAAATTAAAAGATACCAATTGACACTTTATACTTTTGTGGGTATTGGAAATAACAGTTGATATCTACTTTCTTGAAAAGTTCTTGGTACTGATAATGTATCAAATTAATTATACCCATCCTGCTATACACTGATTTTCTGAATTTTCATCCTATGCAACTGCAACTTTATACTCTGTCCACTATCTCCCCACTTTTTCCCATTCTTCAACACTGAACAAGCAATATAATGAGTTCTATGTAGCTATTAGACATAGGGGTCCTCCTTTCAAAGTCTATGCTGAAGAAAATGAGGAGCTAATACAGAATTAGCAAGTCTGTTGCCATCTAGTACTGAAAATGAGAACACAGCAAATCAGTTATACCTTAAAGAGCCTTTTATATTTAATTTCAATTTTATAAATTTGTAAATTTGTGCATTTGAGATTTTAGTCCCAAGAACAGATGCTGAAGAGGACTATTTTAGAGTCAATAATAAAAAGTTAGTACTTCAGATTTTTTTCCTCAGGTCTAAGTTCATGTTTATGGGGTATGCAAGCTTCAACACTATTGCATTCATTCTTGTTTAACTTTCGTCTATTCCATTTCTCCAGTGTTTGCCCTCTCCAACAGCTTTCCATCATTGTGTCAGATGGTACTTCATAATATTTCTCACATTTTCTGCCTCATACATCAAACTGGAGAACTTTATCCATAAGGCAGAGCTGTCGTTCTGCAAAATTTTTAGCAATGTTCTCATTTTTATCTGACATCTAGAAATACCTAAAGTAATAAAAAAATCATTTTTACCTCATAGTTGCTTTGGTTTTCATTCTGTCCCTGTCAGTCTGTATACAGTGTAGTAAGGGAAGATTTATATAACAGCATTCTAGAGTCAAAAAGTCCTCATCATATAGGGTTTTTTTTTTCTCATGGAATTTTATACAAAAGCATAAAATCTATATTTAAAAGTAATACTCTTCTCTTAAAACTTTTTAGATGAACTTTTCATAAAGTATTTTGGATATACATATCCAAATACATAGTTTGTACACACATATATGTCTGTAATATATATATATCAAAATATTAAAAACTCTAAGAAAAGACTTAATGTTTTCAGAATGTCACTATTCTGGGCAATTTAAAAGAAAAATTATAAAATTTTCTTTTTGTTACTTAGTATTTGCTCAGCATTTTGCTTAGTATTTGCTATCTAAGTTCATTAAAATTATCTGCCAAATAATCATGTGCAAACTAAGCACTAAAACTGAATTATTTTCAAACAACTCATCTCCCATTAAATTTTAATTAAAGAGCCAGATTTCAACCTCAACGTTTTTTAACGTAAAGATGAAGTCTTAAAATGTAAGGGAGCACCGGGAGATAGCATGGAGGTAAGGCGTTTGCCTTTCATGCAAAGGGTCATCGGTTCGAATCCCGGTGCCCCATATGGTCCCCCGTGCCTGCCAGGTGCGGTTTCTGAGCATGGAGCTAGGAGTAACCCCTGAGCACTGCCGGGTGTGACCCAAAAACCAAAAAAAAAAAAAAAAACGAAAGAAAAAAAATGTAAGGGAGCAAACAAAGAATTTTCCTTTAAAAATGGAAAATGCTATACAATTTCCATTATTTTCAAATTCCATGTGTTAGTTTTTAGTTTCATCTTGAGTCACCCAGTATCTGCCCCAAATTCTGCAGGTGTATTAACTCCATGGATCCACAAATAAGTAGGCCTTGTTATGACTTTATTCAATATTGAGGAAACTCAGGCTGACAGTAGTTGACTGGTTTTCCAAGTCTAAAAATCTAGTAGGTTGTAGACCTGGATTTGAATACCAACACTTAAACACTTAGACTTGCTCCCTCTTGTGACCCTGTAATCTGCTTGTCTACACTCTCTCATAAAGAGGCTTTGTTGAACACAAATTTTAAAAGATTACATCGCTGAAAATATTATTTCAGGCAGCTCTACACATTCCATAATCGTGACTGCTATTAGGGCACAAGGAGATGGTAATACATTTCACCTTCCCACTCCATAATATGTGATGTGAGTTATTCTGCAACCTGTATCAAACCTTATTGATGCCCAACCTAAAAATGAAGCCATGAATAAATTTGTCCTGATTCCGGCTACCTGAGGGTTGAACTTGGGTGTACAGGAAAAGGGCTGA
>PVKC010050200.1:0-10614 GCA_004027635.1 Crocidura indochinensis
TCGGTGATTTTTAAATTTCTTTTGCTTTTAGTCGTGGGTGCCAAATTTTTCCCTTCTCCTTTTCTTAACTTTTTATCTCAAACAGAATAGCACAACTTGAAGTATTCAGACTCATAAATAGAGGGGAGAAAAGGATGTTACCAGGGCCAGTCATATGACCATGCAGTGTGAATAAAAAATGATTAGACTGGAACACCAAACAGAGTAAATATCTGACCCACAACAAGCTGCTAAGTGGAGACCAGTTACACTAGTATCTGTGGGGGGAGAAGGGGAGAGCAAAGGAGGGAGGGAGATATAGGAGACATGCTGGGAACAGGAGTGGAGGGAGGACAATATTGGTGGTGGGAATGTCCTTCACTCATTGTCACTATGTACTGTAAATAATTCTGTGTAATGAATGTCAGTCACAATAAAAATTAAAAAAAAAACAACTTTGGCTATGATTTGACAAAAGCCTTATTAATGGCGATGAGCTCTCAAGTCTTTGCTAAAAACATTAGAGCAAGTTCCAGGAAATAGGAAAACTGGTTTAGACTTTTATAGTAGGCCACTTCCTAAAATTTTAGGGAAACTGAATTGCAAACTTATAAAAATAAAAAGCTATGATTCTATCACTTTTTATATGGCACATAGACTCACCCTGTTCCCAAAATGAAAAGTTTTCTATAGTAAAAATATATACACTTTCTTCGACTCTTGAACAGGGAACAATTTTGATACTGTAGTCAGGAAGGTCAACTGGAGCAGGGCTTCTAAAATATTTTCTGCACGAGGGGCCAGAGCAGTGGCACAGGGGTAGGCATTTGCCTTGCACGTGGCTGACCTAGGACAGAACACGGTTTGATCCCCCTGCGTCCCATATGGTCTCCCAAACCAAGAGCGATTTCTGAGTGCATAGCCAGGAGTAACCCCTGAGTGTCACAGGGTGTGGCTAAAAAAAACCATGCTACCTTTCCTCTAAGAAATAAAATTAATGGGAAAGGTTCCAGAAATACTTTAGTCTCAATACAAAGTTTATGCTAAATTATTTTTCATCATTTTATGTTCAGAAACCATTTACTGTTGTCAAATTATTGTTACCCCATTCCACATTCAACCCCATATGGGTTCTGGTCCATTGTTTAAAAGGCTAGGAACTAGATGGTCTTAATAGATAATACCAATTCTTATATTTGTTTTCTCATTCTATTGGGATTCCCTCAGTATTAAATATGCTGAAATTTCTAGAATGTGCTTCAAGAATACATTCTCCTGCTTCTACTTTAAAACAATAGTTAAATAAGACATTGCACATGTTACTGTGTTCCTATGAATAGTCATATCGAACTCCTATATTAAAAACAAGGAATGATGGGACATTAACATAAGTTTAATTCAATACCAAAGAATAGCAGAAAAATTATCAGATCAAATAACCAAACTTGAAAGCACAGGTATTCTAATATTCAAGTAACAGAACTCTAACCTAGGTATTAGTGATTTTTTTTATATTTAGTTCCTTGCTTTGTGCTTTGTATTGAGGGTACCGCATATTGTATTTCTCTAACAAAAAGATAAATCTCTATAGATTAAAACTTATAGGCTTCTATTATATTTAACTTAATTTTAATATATTATTCAAAGATCAATGTCATAATTTTAAAGATAGCTGTCAGAATTTAGTAGAACTATTTTACTGATGATTAAAAACTGTTCCAATATTTTGTTGGCACTCATTTCATTGTAACTTCTCATATGTAAGAAAATAACCATAACCATGGTAGATTAGATAAATTTGTAATTTCAAAATTTAATGCTAATATTATATATGCAAAATAAAGTGATAAATTAAGGAAAACTGAAGTTATATTTTTAAAAACTTCTGACTTCTGATTATAGAATGAAGAAAAGCAGGAGATTTAAAAACACAACCAATTATATAAGTAGTAATTTAATTTACAGAGAAATAGTAAACAAAGTATAATTTGGATGTCCCACAAGAAGTATGTGAAGATAAATAAGCAATCAGATATTGGGCTCAGTATTAGGATATATAGGAAGATTAACATGAAAAGTCAAGAAAATAAGGCCTTCAAGTAACTGGTTAACTGAAGAGGACAAAAATATAAATATTAATGGAATAATTCAAATAATTTCAGGAAAGAATAAATATTAATGGATAAAGGGATAGGAGTCAAGATTGTATAATGAACAGAGGATAATAGATATTAAAGATATTAGGAAATTTCCTACCACTTTATCTTTAGAGTTATAAAATAACAAGAGACCTGAGATGCTTCACATGATGAAAGATTTAACATCATTTTGTATGTTCAGGATACTTAATAAGTTATTGCATACTAAGAAAATTCACATAATATCTGCTAACCTATTCTTCCTGACTACCTGACTCCACTGGCAGTTGGGTATACACTGTAAGTTAGTATCATTCACCTTTTAGATTTCTTCATGGTACAATACAAAGAATAAAAAATAAGGGCTACTACCATTTTCAACAACTGACTAGAAGTCTATTTAGGTTATGTTTTGAAAAAAATATACACAAATGAGCATATGATTAAATGACATAGCCTTTGAAATTACCTTATGGATATGAACATTATATCAATATTACAATAATAAATATCAAATATGGGTATTATAGACTGAGTTTCATGATAAGTATGAAAGAAGAACTCATTCACTATTTCTAGTCAATAAGAAAGATTTCCTAGGTCTTTATTATTCCTTGACTAGGGAGAAGGGTAGTTTTATTCTTACATGTCTAATATATCCCAGTAGCTCAATTCATGTTTGATAAGGTCTGAGGCAAAAACATCTTACTGATAAGTACTTCATAAAATATGTAAGTCCTGATTTTAGTTGGGCTGGATAATTGAACAAGTGGATAATTGGAGTGGAGGTGGCTGAGGAAAGCAGTTTGGGAAAGAACAAAGCAAGGAATTTGAATGGCATTAAGTAGTTGTTTGCAGGGGTATTTTTCTTGGGAAGAAATGGGATTGCAGATTTACAATTAAGAGAAGTTGTTATCCTATTAACTAGGATGAATACAAAAATAAGGAATATTAAATGCCAACATGATCATTGATCTGTTGTCTGCTGTATCAACCTAATTTTAAAATGTTAGACTTTTTGACCAATACACAACTTTTCTTTTCTTTATTTAAATGGTTTCTCTGAGCCACAATGGGAAAGGGACATTATTGTCTTTGGTTTGGTCTCAAGCTGAGATTCCTTTAAGCTCATTTCCAGTGACTGTCATTCCTTGCATCCCATTTTCCTTTTGAACTTAATGCCCCTGATTTCCTTCTCAGGACCTCCCACATATTAGCTGAAGGGCTCTGGCAAATCTACTTGGATTCAGCCTTGCATTCCTCCCCTCTTTTCTCACAGTAAGTTTTCTGCCAAAGTCACATTGAGAGTTTGCCAAGTCCTCTTGTGCTCGGGCATTGTCCTACTGCCAAAAAAGTCTAATCCGAGTCATCTCTTCCTGCAGGCAGCTGCCCTCCCCTGGAAAGGTGTTATGTTTCATTCATGCTCTCTGAATAATCCAGCTGTCACACATACAGTCATTTCCATTCAGACAGGTACCTTTTTCTAAGAAAACCTTGAGTGGGAGAGTACAGGAGGCTTGGTAAGTGAGTCACTTATTCTACATGTCTTTCATAGGCATATAGCTGTCAGATTTGTAATGCTAAGACTTCAAGAATGTAGTCATCACCTTAAAAGCAAATGGGAAAGATTTGGTATCTACAGAATTCAACTTCCTCTAATTCTAAATAGGGGACTTCAAAAGCATCCCTAATTTTTTCTATTATTATTGACTTTTTTCCCCTCTAAATGTTTCTATTTCCTAAGTTTTTTGTATTAAAGGAACCAGATTACCTTGCAGATGCAGTTTCTCAATGCATATAAAATTTGTACTGTCTTCTTCATTAGGGTTCTTAAGAATATAAACATACCACAGAGGTCTGAGTGCCTTGCAGTCTGTGAAGAGTTATGTGCTGAACGCTGAGAGAGAAGCAGCTCTTGCTACCTGTAGTATTTGTAATATAACATGCACATTGCATAACTTATTAGAACCCATAAACTTTATTTAAAAACTAAGATTATAAGACATTATTTTTCTGCTCATGCTAACATAGGATTATTTTATGAAGGCTACTTTGTTTTATAGTAAGAGCCTTTTATTATTAATATGCAATCCAAATTTTTTGCTCATTACTTTTCTCCTCTAACTCAATATTAAATTTCCCAGTAACCTTAAGAAAGATTCATAACACTTGTTGATTATCTGGTAGTGAAGCATTATAGTCATCCTCAATTATGAATAATGTGTGATTTATGATTATTTGCAAAACTCCTATAATTATTATTTTATTTGCATTTCATTACCTGTATCACCTAGCCAGGCTTAGATATAATAGAGGTATAATTAAATAATGGACAGGTATTTGAAATTTGGACTTTTCATATCAGACAAGCACTCAAAAGCCCATCAACCTAGGGAAAAGATATGTAAAGGTGAATACAGGTTGTTTGCAAATTGAATGGTAATTTAATTGTAGTATGGTAAATTTAAATGTAGACATAATTAATTTGTATGACCATAGAATCTAGATACTATATTATAGTTGCACATTTATTTTTATAAAATCAGTTAGCAGCCTAGGAAGACCACTGAAATGAATAGGAGCTAATTGAAAGTAATAGAGAATTACCTGAACATATATTGCCAGTAAATTAAATTAATTGAAGGTAATTGATAGTGACTAGAATTAATAAAAGTAATGGAAACAAATTGCAGTTAATTGAAATTTATTGGAATTGAATTAAACTCAATAACTCAAAGTCTATTAAACTTAATAGATTCTAATTGATATTAATTATAGACAATGCTTAATAATAACAGGTCATTCTTAACGGCTTCCAACTGCAATTTGTACCATACTATTGTCTTAACATGTAAAAATGAATTCTAAAGATAAAAAGGAATCCTTGGGAATGAAAGGCTTCTTTGAAATTTTAGATTTCTCTACAGAGTGACTAAATTAGAAGAATTTGATAGTGATAGTGGAGCTTCCCCTGGGAAAGACTTGGAAGATAAAAAGGTTTTACATCATTCCGGGAGAAAATTTTATTAGTGTTTAATAAGAATTCTAACTGGTAAAAAACAGTGTTTTTGATTTGAATAAATACTCTCAGGATAGATGTTAGAATCAGTATTTGCCATCTTTCTAGATGTGTTGTCAGAGTCTTTTATGGGGTTTTCTTATTTTTATATCTCAGTGACAAAGGATCCTAAACCCTGAGGGTTTATTCATTTGCTTGTGTTGAAGAATATAGGAACTAGCATAGTCAGCTTCATCTCCCTAGCTTTGGGCATAAGGAGGAAAAAGCATCCCATGCTGGAGTTCCTGTTGTGGAATTTTATTAACTGGTTCCTTACACTTCAGTGACAGTGACAGTTCATGCATGCATTTGGTGATGTTCATATTCTTCATGCTTTTCACTAACATTGCAATGTACTGAATAGCATTATTTGATGGAAGAGAGGGGAGAAATTTTCTCTCAAAGTAGCTGCATCCAATTTATTTTGCATCATACTAATTTTACATGAAATATTTGTAATAGAGGATAAACTACGTGGCGTAAGAATTATTGCCATGTAAGGTGCTCAGATTACATATGGAGAAGCACAAGATTCAAATAGTAAATTAGTGATTTTCATGCTATTTATAAAAGCACCTAAGAAAAATCTTGAAAATGCTTTGGTCTGAGACCCAAGTTATAGTACAGCTGAGAGGAGTGGTTGCCTTACATGAGGTGTGATCCCTGATATCCCATATAATCCCCCCCAAGTGCTTACAAAAGTGATACTTGATCTCAGAGTCAAGAGTTGAGCCCTGAGAAGCACTGAGTCTGACGCAAAAAGTAAAAAAAAAAAATTCTCAGGTCAGGGAGAGTGAAGCAAAATTTTATTTTATTTTTATAAATTGTCACATAGTTATGAAGTAGCATCAGGGAGAATCACTAAGTTAAACATAGACATTTTGTCTTAGAACTTTGTTTCTTTTCCTTCTGCATATATTTATTTTACTTTAACCTAGAGACCCTGACCAAAAAAAAAATCTCCATTCTTTAATTCTTTTTTTTTTTTTTGATTTTTTGGGCCACACCCAGTGACGCTCAGGGGTTACTCCTGGCTATGCGCTCAGAAGTCGCTCCTGGCAGGCACGGGGGACCATATGGGAACTGGGAGATCGAACCGGGGTCCGTCCTAGGCAAGGCAGCAGGCACCTTACCTCCTGCGCCACCTCCCGGCTCCCAATTCTTTAATTCTTAAAAATATCTCAGGACTGTGGTTATTGTTTGGTTGTTGTTTTTATTGCTGTGGTGCTTATTGTAGTGGTGCTTTTCGAGTTTTTTTTTTGTTTGAGTTTTAAAATTTCCAGTTGTTTTTATTCCTTTTTCCCTTCCTTCTTTAAATTGATATTTATAGCCTCTAGAAGGACTCCTCCCATTTTATTTGTTTTGCTTGTTTGATTTTGCCCTCCCCTCCTTTTTTTTCTTTCCTTCTAGCAGAAACACATAACTTAAACCTCTTGTGCTGCCTCACATATTGAGGGAGATAATGGAGGCTACCAAGACCAAACAGTTGTATGAACATTGAGTAGAAATAAAAATGATTAGACTTAAACACCAAATCCAAAGCCAATGACAACAGAATAGATGCCCAATCTGCAACAAGCTAGACACAGAGGGGACCACTTATACTGGCAGCCTGGGGGAGGGGGTAGGAGGAGTATATGAAATGCATGCTGGGAACAGGGATAAAGGGAGGACAACATATGTGGTGAGAATGTCCCTGATTTAATGTCACTCTGTACCTAAAATATTACTGTGAAAGAGTTGTAATCCACTTTGATCAAAATAAAAATTATTTTAAAAAATTACTAATAGGGGCCAATTATTCAAGTATGTTTTTCAGCAGTAGAGCTCTTGGTTTATGTTTCAAGACTGGGGTTTGATCCATAGTACTGTTAAAAAATTAAACATCAAAACAAACAAAAAATATAATAAATGCTTATTTCTTTTAAAGTGTAAGAAACTCAAATTATAAGTGTAGCAGGTAGAAGTCAATTCTATAGTTGGCTTGTCTTGCACAGAGCTGATCTGGGCTTGATCACCAGTACAAAATAAATAGTCCTAAAATCCCCACCAACTGTGATCCCTAAATGCAGAGCCAGGAGTAAATCCTAAACATTGCTGGGTGTGACTCAAAAAAAAATGAGTAAAATAAGATTTTTCTTATAGGAAATTGAACACATTTATAAATAAAATAAAATACATTTGTAAATAAAATAAGCATGAGAAAATAGCATGGGATTAAAGATAAAAGCTCCAGGACCCTGAAATTTCTGGTAGAGCTTTGTTAATATGTATAATCGTTTGACTTGCTGTGGGCTCTCTCTCTTCTCATTCCTTGTGCTGCAGAAGTAATACTGGTTCCTTTTGCTATCCCCAAAATATTTTCTCTTCTGGCAGCAGGATATAAATGTGCACTATAGTAATGTGTACTCATTTTAATAAAAACAATTTTGAATTATTCAGTATAAAATACTTCAAAGCATTGATTGTAAATTCAGTTCTTATATCTTTTAAAAATGTTTTATCTCTCCTATTATTACTATAATTGTGTAGTATGAGGTTTTCAGTGGGCCATCAACTGGTTTAGGTGTTGCTTTCATACTGAGACATGATACACACCAAAGTTATTCATTTATCAACCTAAGATATAGCACATGCTCACCCTAGAATTTCACATTGCTCCTCAGAATCCACCTGGAGAACTTCGGAGTGTAGATCCAGACCACTAGGTGTGGCCCCAAATTCAATTCCTTCAAAAGGGGCTTATACACTTGATGCCACCTACATCAAGCACTGAGCCTATAGCTTTCTGTTTAAAACTCTAGCTTAACAAAAGAGTGTACCGTGTCATGTGTATTTGAGTACCAGGACCAATAGAGGGATATGTATATGACCACAATCAAGTGACCCCAAAATGTGCATAAGATTCACAACTAAAAGAGTGAGGTCCTAGGTAAACACTTATGCAAGCACTGCACTAAACTATGTAACTTTTACTGGGCACATGACTTAATGTGCAAGCATCATCTCAACCAAGTTGATAATTCTCTGACAGTACCATACCACACAACTATTTAAAAAAATAAAAAGGAAAGAATGGAGCAGGAGAGATAACAGAGCATAGGGCGTTTGCCTTGCATGCGGCCAATCCAGGAGGAACTCAGCTTGATTTCCAACATCCCATATGGTCCCTCAGCCTGTCAGGGGTGATTTCTGAGTGCAGAGTCAGGAGTGGTAACCCCTGAGTGCCACTGGATGTGGCCCAAAAACGAATCAATCAGTCAGTTAATAAATAAACAAAAGCAAAACAAGGGGACAAAAGACATTTTAATCATTTGTTTTTAATTATTCCTTTATTTAAATACAATGGCTTATAATGTTGCTCATAATATAATTATTTTTAGCAGTCAATGTTCCAATACCATTTCTACAAACAGTGTAATATTCCCTCCACTGTTACCCCAGTTTTCCATGCCCCACTAAAGACTGCACCTTGGCAGATATGAATAGTTTACTTAATGTTGCCTGTTAAAAATAAATGGTAATCGGATTAATGAAAATTTTAAAAGAACATTTGTGAAAATTCTTATATCTCTCAATGAGGTAATTAAATCATAGTCTGAATAGGATTAGTATAAGTTGTTAGTTGAATATTCTTTTGGTTTAGTTTGTTTGTTTTTTAGTTTTAGGGTCACACCAGTGTTGCTCAGGAATCTTTCATAACTTTACACCCAGAAAATCCTGTCAGTACATGGGTGACTGTGTTGAGATGCCGAGGGTCACTCCTTGTAGGCCATGTGCAAGGCAAGCACTGCTATACTATCTCTCCAGCCTCCAAGTTCTGCTGTTGGCTTTGTTTATGAGCTTTGTTTTGTTTATGGTTTTGCTTATATGAGCTTATATTGCTTCTATGATAAGTTGACATTTAGTTTGGCATATTCATACTGGATAATCAGTATTTAAATTATGGGTGTGTCCTAGACTTTGAAAATCTGTGGAGATAGGCTGATGAGTTCATATGGAGGAGAGTGTTGATTTGTGAGGGACCTTTGAAGTCTCCTGGTGCGATCAGCTGTGAGGATATTTTCCTGCCTAGTTGTGTCTCACTTTTGAGAGTTAGATGAGTCTATGTTTAAATATTTCTTAATAATTTAGGAATATAACTCCCTTCTGTTCTAGTGCTTACACTCCTTGGCATCTAGCCTAAGCACACAATGTCTTTAATGTGAAAAGACATGCTAATGTTCATTGTGCTCTTTACACATCTGGAAATAATACAGTCCAATGCCAGATGATCTGATAAAGAAATTGTAGGTACTGGATGGGAGGCAACTAGCTTTAAACATGGCTGATCTAGGTACTATCCCTGGTTCTGCCTACCGTCCATAAGCACCGCCAACAGTGATAACTAAGCTTAAAACAAGGAACCAAGAAGTAAGCTCTGACCACAGCTGCGTGTGACCCAACTTCCCTCACCTGCTCTATTTTTGGTAATCTAAATAGAGGTATATTACTCCTCAAAATAAATTTGGAATAGATTGAATTAGAGAGTCTATGTTAAATGGAATGAATAGGCAGAAGGAGAAATCAGAGAAATGGCCTCTGACAAATATGGAATATTAAAGAAACAAAACAATGAAATGGACAGTATCAAATAATAAAGGAAGGTCTTGTGCTTGCATAACTGAGGTTACAAAGTAGTGGGAAGAGAGGGACTGAGGAGGAGGGAAGGCGTGTTTTACAACTTCTCATCCTTTGGTGGAGAGACTTTGATGTTTTGTTGAAGGAGGTGCAGTGACTTTGTATACTGAAAATATTAATCTCAATTTTAGTATGAGATTACTCAATATTAATACTGTAGCATTTTACTACTATAGCTATGCTATGTCTTATATAAAATTAATTTAATAAAAGTAATCTGATGCGAAGACTCCACATGCCAGGATTTTCTGTGGTTTTTACTGGTATGTTGGGGGATCTGGGCAGGATGGCTAGCCATAGGACCCCTGGGCTGACCACATAGTCCAGGGGACTGAGGCCCCCCTATACCAGGCGGGTCTTCAGAGCCACGCCTGCTTAATTGGGCCCTGGGGGGTGGGGAGGGAGAAATTCCTCCCATCTGTTTCCACAAACTACTGAGACAGCGACTGGCTGTTCCCAGAAGACTCCACATGCCAGGTTTTTGTGGGCTCTTTACTGGTATGTTGGGGGTTCTGGGCAGGATGGCTAGCCATAGGACCCCTGGGCTGACCACATAGTCCAGGGGACTGAGGCCCCCCCACACCAGGCGGGTCTTCAGGGCCACGCCTGTTTAATCGGGCCCTGGGGGGTGGGGAGGGAGAAATTCCTCCCATTGGATGTCAACGGCCTCCAGATGGGTCCAATTTTGGGGTGTTGTGAGCTCCTCATTTTTTCTAAGGCAGTCTATAGCAATATCTTTTTAGTCTACATGTCCTAAGC
>PVKC010050201.1:0-10612 GCA_004027635.1 Crocidura indochinensis
AAAAAAAAAAAAAAAGATTAATGAATCATTAGGTTCGTAGGTACAATAACAACAATGAGAACAAGTTCATATTCTCTCTTCTTTTTTAATATAATTTTTATTTTGATCATAGTGGCTTACATATTGTCGACAACAATATTTTAGGTAAATATTGACATAATATCAGGGGGATTCCCATCACTGAATTATCTTCCCTACACCTCCTTTCCCATCCTACCTCCCATATCCTCCTCCCTCACCCCCAGCGCTGCTAGAATATGTGGTCTTCTCTGAGCCTAGTTTACTACTTAGTGGTCCTACACCTGTTTTGATCTTGGTACCTCCCTTGTTTCCTCTTCTAACTGCATATTCCCTCTTCTTTAACTATATTATCTCAGCTTTGTGAAATATCTTTTGAGATTGTCAATGTATTCTTTAATTCAGTACCAAGAACTTTCAAGTACAGTACATTATATGACCTTTAAACAACTTGATGAGTTTGGAATTAATATGCCCATTTAAGACTGAAGCCAAATTCTCTTAAGTTTAAATAAGTCATTATACCAGGTTATGCAGAGTTCATACTGGAAATGATATCTATTTCAATCCAAATCTCATTTTGTCATTACATATGACTTCCTACTCATTAAGCAAAGCAATATCAAATCAGGTAAGCACCCTTTCTAGTACACTGTATTTTGTCTCTGACCCAAACTTTCCATTAACAAATCTGATTTATCCAACTATCTTATCCAACTATCCTATCTTGGCTTCAACTTAAGCAAGCCTATTCTTTGTCAAAACTCTGGGGTTTTTACACAGTGTTTCTGATTTTTTGCCTACGCAATCTCATCTTTTTCAACCTCTATTCAGCATATATATGTATACATATGAGATCTTATTATATTTATGTCTTAGGCACAATGTCAGATGCTGTGGATAGAGTCATAAACATAACAGAGACTCAGTTTATGACTCAGTGGGTAATTACCAGATTATTAAGGAATTACACATTTAAAGGTGAGATTGTGATAACATTATAAAGGTGAGTCAAGGGTGTAATTAGAGTCTTTACTCAGGGTACTTTATCTTGCATGGAGGTCAGGAAAAACATCTGTGAAGTAATGATGCCTGATATGAGATGGAGTAGATATTTGTGGGCTATCCAGATGAATGGGGTGAGAATTTTTGTAGATATATAGGAGAACATTTGCAGAGGAGCTATTGTAAAAGGGAATGTTGTGAGTGTTACTGAAAGGAAGTCAGTGAGGTTAAAGCAGAGAATAAAATAATATGAAGTGCAAAATGTGGTGGGGTTAGGTAAGTTCACACTGACCCTTGGGGATTGTCTAAGGATTTTTGGTCTTATCCCAAGTGCCGGGGGAAGGCATTGGGCAGGAATAGGAATTAGGGAAATAGGGGAGTAGAAATATGGTTGGATATTTATTTTGTGTAATTCATTTGGGCACGGCAAAGAATAGGTCATGAAGTACAGTGGATATTGGTACTTTCAACTAGAATTGTAGGCATAAAAGAAAAGAAGTGGACGGCTTGGAGAGAGAATGGAGATATAGGAACAATTCTTGGTGAGACTGAGTAAAATATATGAGGAAGAGGATGAGCTCAAGAACCAAGGTTGTAGGGCTGAACAGAATGAGATTATTTTTATGGAATGGCAAAGAAGAAAAGCGAGTGCACTGCTTTTACTAAAGTATATTTATTTTTTTCTGGATAAGGACCTTAACTTTGAGAGCAGAAGAAATCTACACAAATCAGTTTAAGTGGCAACATGATCTTAAAGAAACTAGAAAATTTAAAAATGAAGATCTCTTTCTCCAGCTCTCATGACCCATTTTTCCCGGGTTCTCTCAGCTTTTTTTTTTTTTTTTTTCCTGGACTGATAAACTTCTCTTGCTGTACCATAAATTGGCCCAGCAAAGCCCTCAGCCCTAAATCTAACCTTATTATTTATTAACTCCAGTGATCCTCGCTAACAATTTACAACTTCTGTTTCTCATTTTAAATGATCTGTACAAAGAGGAAGAGTAGAGAAGATAATGTCCCTGATCGTCATCTGGGCTGCCTTTGATTCAAGGCTATGAGCTTTAGAAAGGATGCAGTGGACACATTTATGACAACTTCTTCAGAGTTTTTTTTTTTTTTTCAGAGAAAAAAACTGAGTTCTTTAGTATTATTCAGAATCTCTAGCAGATTACTGGTGTTTAGGAAGTCAGTCATTGTTCCTTGTTGAGTCACTGGTTATCTTTTAATATTACTAAAATGCTGGAATTCATCCATCTATTGAGGCAGTTTTGTTTCATCATTTTTGTATTGTTTTATTTAGTTTTGGTAGCTACAGCTAGCAGTGTTCATAGCTTACTTTTGGCTCTGCATTCAGGGATCAACTCTGGTTGGGCCCAGGGAACATGGGTCAGTCCTGTGCAAGATAAATCTGTGGCAGCTTTTAAAATTCAGAGTTCCAAGTCCATTTTTAGAGTCAACATGAATGAAGAGTTCTTTGAGAATTTGCATCTATTTAAAAATGCATCCAACATAAAATTGATAAAATGGTTCATAAACCATGTTTTGTCAAGCACTGTTCTCATATGCTGGAAAATCATGTCCAGAAATCTGTCTTTTGGAATTAATCTCCATTAGGATCTTGAACTTCTATTTCTACATTCAAATAATGGATCAAATGTGGATCTCATTTCAAAGGTGAATTTGAGGGTTAATAAGATAACTTTCAAATAGCTTTGACTTCACTTTTCCTGAGCCATAAATATAAGAGATGGTTCTAGTATACATCTGGACAGCTTCGATATTGCTTGAATTACATAAAATTCTTCTTCACACTTCCTATATCCTGATGATGACCCCCAAAATGAATAGATCTCATCAGTATTTTATTGTCTTCTTTTAGGTACTGGAAATATAATTCTTAAATCACTGCTACTTGTCCTGTGTCAAGTTCTATAGAGGAAATAAAAGTAAGTTCTTTGAAATTGAAACAAAATGTTCTTTTCACTGCTTGGATTGCTCAAAAACAAGCATTTCTGATTATCAGAGATTCCTTTGTAGAAGTGTCTGCTAATCCAACAGCTCTATTACACACATTGTTTAATAAAACAAAGTCTGACTTTGTTTTATTATTACTGTAAGGTCAGTAAAATTCCCAAGCAAGGGAAATTTGGGAAAGTCACGAACCTTGAAAGAGTAGGTTCTTCAACCTGGTGTTAAGTCTTCCTTCCCTCTTTTAGCAAGCTGCCTTCCATAGCTCTTCCTCTCTGAAACTGCTCTCCATGGAATGAAAAAATTTCCTGTGCACCCAATCAGTGATATTACCTTTGAAAAATTTTGTGTTTTAAGTATGGTTTCTTTACAGCCTTTCTTTCTAAAAGTCACTCTTCAGCTCTTTCCCTGATTTCTGGAATCCTATCTATCTTTTGACTCAGTTTCTACCATGCTGATTATTCTTTTCAGATGTCCTTTGCTGGTATTTTCTCTTTTTAGCTCTAATGATTTTCTGGGGGTGGAGGCACACCCAGCTGTGCTCAGGATAACTACTGGCTCTGCACTCAGGAATTTTTCCAAGTGGTGCTCGAGGGGAAGATATGGGATGTTGGAAATCAAATATGAATCAGCTGTATAAAAGGCAGACATCCTACTTGTTGTTTTATGGCTTTCAGCATGGCTTTAATGTTTTTGATGGCATTAACCTTGTTATTCTTCATATGTTTCTTCTACTTAGTTTTAGTTTGGGGTCCTCACCTGGTGATGTTCAGGAGTTACTCCTGGCTCTGCACTCAGAACTCACTCTTGCCAATTAATTGGGACCATATGGGTGCCAGGGATTGAATCCAGGTCAATCTCATACATGGTAAGCATCCTACCTGCAACACTATCACTCCAGGACCAAACTTGCAATACTTTTAGATGTTAGCATATAAACACCAAGTACACTATTCAAAATTTATTAATGATATGCCAGGAGAAGCATTTTCAGGAACATTAATTGAGCCTAGAAAGCAGTTTGCTTGAAGCACCGAGAGCCATGATAAAGATAAGTATATAGATGAGCCACCTCTCAGTTGTAAAGTACAGAAAACCCAAATTTAGCAATAAAGAAAGTATATTTCCTTTTGTTAAAAAAAATGGATAGTGACAAGTTAAGACTTGATCTGGTGAGAATTAGATGAAACATATTTTTTTGGTGAGTCTCTATTTTCCTCTCCTTTTAGGGTTCTAATGCTATGCTATGCACATATGTGCATATGCAGATTAGGGGAAAGAGGCTAGTCTTTTCCCTAATAGTCATCAAGATTCATGATCTGGATTCATTTATCCCTGATGGGCCACTGTAGATGAGGAATGTAATTCCTCTACTCAGCAAGTCCTGTGCCAAACCGCATACCTAACTGTGGAACACTATCGATTTTTCTCGAGCAAATGCCTCAGAAAAATATGGACTCTAACCAAAACCAAAAGCCCCAGCCCAGTCCTACATACACACACAAAGAAAGAAAGAAAGAAAGAAAGAAAGAAAGAAAGAAAGAAAGAAAGAAAGAAAGAAAGAAAGAAAGAAAGAAAGAAAGAAAGAAAGAAAGAAAACCTCGGGGCCCGGGAGATAGCATGGAGGTAAGGCATATGCCTTTCATGCAAAAGGTCATTGGTTCGAATCCCGGTGCCCCATATGGTCCCCCGTGCCTGCCAGGAGCAATTTCTGAGCATGGAGCCAGGAGTAACCACTGAGCACTGCCGGGTGTGACCCAAAAACCAAATAATAATAATAATAATAATAATAATAATAATGATAATAAAAAGAAAACCTCGAAAGCACTGAGTGCTGACAGCAACTGGAAGGTTAATGGATGATGAACTGCTAAAACTAGTAAAAAGACCTAACATGTCTATGGTGTTAATAAATGGAATATATAGGGGGAATGGGAAATCTGGAGGTGATAGCTATGTCTGTATTGTAGTTACTTCCTATTTCTTTCTAAAAGCTTCCAATTTCTGTATGGGAATAAGGCACACTTAACAATTCTACCATTTGAAAAGGGAGACGAGTTGAGTATTATTGTCTGCATTCTGCCATGAAAAGAGCCTGCATGATACGCCTGAATGAGCTCTCCAGATTTTGGATGGGGAGACCAGAGAACAGAAGGAGGTGAGATTGAGGCATTTATTCTTCTGGCTCTTCTCCTGTTGGAGAAGTCCACCATCTCATTCTCAACCCAGTTGGGTTGACAGCTTCATGCTACTATCCATCACACCTCCCAACAGACCTACATACACTGGATTCTAATCCATCCTTTGTTATTTTTTGGCTTCTATTCTATAGTTATTCCTGGGGTTCTGTATTGTTGATTTCTGCTAACATTTTGTAAAAATTTTTTTTTCCTTAAATTTGTCTCCAATTACCCAGTTGGAGTGTGCCATATGTTTTCTGCCAGGACCCTTACTGATACAGTGGATAATCATCTCTCTTCTAGCATATTTTTAATCACTGCAGTAACACTTTCCAAAATAAAATGATCATGGTATCAACCAAAGGTAAATTTTCTTTAATTAGAATAAGCTAAGCTTCCCATTGAACTTTAATTATTTGTGATTCTGTTAAAATTAAGGAATTTGGAACCGGAGGATGAAAACAGTCACCAGAAAGAGCATATATTATTTTCTTTCTTGTTATTTTGTTGTTGTTCATTGTGGGGGGAGTCAGAGATTACTTCTGGCTCTGGGTTCAGAGATAACTCCTGACAGGGCTCTGGGAACCATATGGAAGTTATATTCAGGTCAACTATATGAAAGACAAGGACTGTATTCTCTATCTAGATTCTTTAATTTTTGTTTTTAGCAGAAAATTTACATGGTAATATAAGTGTAAATAAATGCTAGCTTTGTGCTACTTTAAATTTTACTATTTTATTTACTTTCAGATTTTTTATATAATTTTGGACATGTAGAAAATAGTAAGAGTTCCATGTACTGATCATCTGGATCATCCAATGTTATTTTTCCTTCCCTTCCCTCCCTTCTCCTCCCCATCCCTTCCCTCCCCCTCCCCTTTCCCTCTTGTTCCCTCTACTCCCCCATCCTCTCCTTCTCTTCCCTTCCCTTCCCTCTCCCTCCCCTCCATCCTCTCCCTTCCCTTCTCTCCTATCCCATTTTCTTTTCTCTCCTCCCTTTGCCTCCTCTCCCCTTACTTTCATCCTTTTTCTTTCCCTATACTCTTCTCCTTTCTCCTTCCCTCCCCTTCCATTCCTGCATCTCTCCTTCCCTCCCTACTCCTCTCCTTTCCTCCTTTCTATTTCAATCCCATCCCCTCCTCTTTCCTCTCTTCCCCTCTCCCATCTCCTCCTCTCTTTTCTCCCTTCCCTCCCTTATCCACTTTTCTCTTCCCCTCTCCTCTATACATTTTTCATGTCTATACACTATTTACTTGAAACACCTATTTGAGGAAAATCTATAGGTATTTCCTAAATTCAAAAATGTTCTTACATAAGCACAAGTTGTGAACTGAAACACTCGTACCACTTTATCAGACTTGAGCAGAGAATTTTTGAAATAGTTGATGAGAAAAGTACCTCCTTTTAATTTTCATGATTATTGCAATTTGAGGAATATTTCTCTTGTCTCATATAACTAGGAATAACAAGTAAAAATAAGTTTTAGTTTTATATTTTGTGCTTTACAATAGTTTTAAAAGTACACATTCGAGTAGTAATTTCTATGACTATTGCAGTAAGAATATTGGGAAATTTCAATATGACAGTGGTGTTTACTGCTAAAATTACTGATTTAAACTTATATAGCTATGCAACTTAATATAGATGGTAACCCCATCAACAGATTACATGAAATATTAATAGTATTCCTTTTTTAAAACTTATAATACTTTATTTTGTGCCAGGACTTAAATCTTTGATAAGTATGAAACTAAAGACTTCAATGATTAGAAATTACTGACTTAAACCATTTTATTTAATTTATTCTCTGCATCTAATCATATATCTAATGTTTTCAGTTTATTTTTAGATATATATTTGATATTAAGATCTGTGAGAGTTCAGTCTGAATCCAATTGAGATGTATGAGACTCGCAGTCACGATGAAGTTTTAAAGTCAAAGACATCATTGCTGAGGAATTCCCAGAAGAGGGCATACATACACATCCTAGATGTCTGAAGAGTACCATCTAAGAAAAATCCAAAGAAAAGTTCCTTAAGGCACATACTAGACACAATAACAAAACCATAGGTAGGTATAAGATACTGAAAACAGTATGCTCAAAAAGGAAAATTATATACAAGAGGCATCTTTATGATTTACAGTAGATTTATCCCAAGCAACTCTCAAGGCCCAAAGGCAGTGGTGGGATATAGTGACAAAACATAACAAAATGAAGCTTTGTCATCAATATTTCACTCAATCACACTTACATTCAAGTTCGAAGAAAGGATATACAGCTTCATAGATAAACAGCAGCTAGGAAACTTTTTCAGACTCAAAACTAAACTTAAAAGAAAATCTGAGTGTCTATTTTTAGCGAGGCAGAACTAACTAACACACCAAACTCCTACAAAAAGATGACACTTAATCCTATGACAGTCATCTTTCTCAATATAAATGGACTAAGAAACACAGAGTACAAAATGGATTAAAATGATGAATTCAACATTTTGCTGCCTGCTCAAACCACATCTGAATAATCAGAGCAAACATAGATTCAAAATCAAAGGTTGAGGGACAATCATTCAAGCAAAAAACTCCCATAAAAACTAAGATATTCATACTATTATCAAACAACATATCAAAAATAGCAGGAATAATCTCTGTTGTTGGGGGTGTGGTAAGAAAGGAACTCTCATCCACTGCTGGTGGGAATGCTGCCTAGTCCATCCCCTATGGAAAACAATATGAAGTGTGCTCAGTAAACTCAAAATTGAGCTGTCATATGAACTAGCAATCATACTCCTGGGCATCTGTCCCCAAGACAGTAGGACATTCATCCCAAAGTATGTTTGCACTCCACTATTTATCCTAGCACTCAGCACAATAGCCAAGATTTGAAATCAACCTCAATGTCCAAAAACAGATAAGTGAATCATGAAAATGGGTACTTTTACACAATGGAATACTACATAGCATTTAGAAATTATACAATCGGGGCCGGAGAGATAGCATGGAGTTAGGTTGTTTGCCTTGCATGCAGAAGGACGGTGGTTCGTATCCTGGCATCCCATATCATCCCCCTGAGCTTGCCAGGCGTGACTTTTGAGCATAGAGCCAAAAGTAGCCCCCTGAACACTCTGGGCATAACCAAAAAACCAAAAAAAGAAAGGAAGGAAGGAAGGAAGGAAGAAAAAAGAAAGGATGGAAGGAAGAAAGAAAGAAAGAAAGAAAGAAAGGAAGAAAGAAAGAAAAAAAGAAAGAAAGAAAGAAAGAAAGAAAGAAAGAAAGAAATGGTACAATCATGGATTTTGCAGCAACATGGATGGATCCAGAAAATATTATGTTAAATGAAGTAAGCCAGAATGGTGGTCAGCAACCTGTGGCTCGCGAGCCACGTGTAGCTCTTTAAACTTTTAATTTGGCTCTTCTGTGTTTTCTGTGTTCCGGGTGGCTGCTCCAGGAATCAGGACAGCTCCTAAGCTGTCAGTGACTGCCCCCAGTGCAGCCCCCTGGGGCAGCTCCGCCCAGCTCCAGTTGAGTCATGCAGTATGGGGGGCGTGACTTTCTGTGTGTGCCGCACAGGTCCAGTCAGGTCATGTGGTATGGTGGGCGTGACTTTCTGTCTGGCACCGCCATGGAGGCAGCATTTTCTCTACACTACAGAGTGAGGAGCAACAGAGGAGAGAGCCGTGTGTGGGTCAGTTACTGCATCTTGATGCCTGGTGAATCACTGTCCAGCCTGGACTCCACCCATCCCCTCCCCTGTAGGACAGTATTTGTATTGGGGCCCTGTGAACCAGAGCTTCATGAATTTTTTTAATCTAGAAGCCAGCAAAGTAAGTTAGTGGTACCAGTGAGGACTATTTGAGTGAACACTGCTTAAAATATCCATGATGAGTCCCACTAATTTTGTAATACTATTTTGCATTATACATCAAGAAGCACTTTGTGCGCAGACATTTTCAGAAGAAATGTGCCAAGTTATGGAATTGGTGATTAAGATGATCAACTCCATTGTAGCTAAAGCTCTTCATCATCGCCAGTTTAAAGAATTTTTAGTTGAAATGGAGAGTGAGTATGCAGATCTTCTGCATAACAAGGTATGTTGGTTATCAAGAGGAAAGGTTTTGAAACGTTTTGCTTCCTTATTATCAGAAATCAGAGCATTTTTCCTCCATAAGGGTGTTCACTACCCAGAATTAACAAATGATCAGTGGATTCAAAAACTGTATTTCATGGTGGATGTTACTTCACACCTAAATCAGCTCAATCATAAACTACAGGGGAAAGGAAGCATTGTTTTTTCGATGTTAGAAGAAGTTATTTCATTTGAACACAAATCATCTGTTTTTGCTCAAGATTTTGACAGAGAAACTTTGATTCACTTTCCAAGCCTGTTGAAACATCGTCAAGAAAATAATTCTGATATTGACATTACCTATTTTAAAACAGCTCTTTTAAATATGAGGGAAGCTTTTCTCAAGAGGTTTCAGGATTTCAGAAACAGCAAAGCGACATTGGCCTTTGTTAAAAAAACCTCTGGATGCCACTGTAACGAAATTAAATTTTTCTCCCTTTAATATCGACATTGGCCACTTTGAAATGCAATTGCTAGATATAAAAAACAAAGAACTGTTGAGCTCGAAATTTGAACGTCTTTGTGCTAATTTAGAAAGATTGGAGAAACACAAATGTGAACTTAGTTCACAGCACAAGTGGTCTGCTTTGAAAGACCTGGAGAAGAAAGATATGTTGATTTTTAACACTTGGAATAGTATTCCTGTCTCATACAATCAGCTAAAAATGCTAGTGTTTGCTGTTCTTTCCTTGTTTGGGTCCACATATTTATACGAACAAACATTTTCAAGCACGAATCTTATCAAGAGTAAATTGAGAAATCGTCTCATCGATGAGAACCTGGAATCGTGCCTAAAATTAAAAACAACAACATACAAACCTGACTTACTCAAATTATCCAAGGAAATGCAAGGCCAATGTTCACATTAGTGTTTGTGACTTTGTCAGTCATTGTCAGAATGTAATTTTCTTTATTTTGTAAGGCAAACTTTATGGAACTTAACGTTACTGATAAATAATATCGTACTAAAGTTTTTGTTTTATTAGTTGTGTTATTTGTATCCTCCCGACCTATGTGGATACTTTCATGCAGAATATTCTCAACAAAAACTCATTGAAACTAAAAACAGTGTACCATCCTATGTATTTTTGGTTTTAAAAATGTGGCTCTCTGGGCTGGAGAGATTGCATGGAGGTAAGGCATTTGCCTCTCATGCAGAAGGTCGGTGGTTCGAATCCTGGTATCCCATTTGGTCCCCTGAGCCTGCCAGGAGTGATTTCTGAGCATGGAATCAGGAGTAATCCCTGAGCGCTGCCAACCCCCCCCCCAAAAAAAAAAAAAAAACTAAAAAAAATTGTGGCTCTCAAAATAAATTTC
>PVKC010050202.1:0-10610 GCA_004027635.1 Crocidura indochinensis
ACACACACACATTTCAGAACAATGAAATTTGAAAATGAAAAATGATAACAGCAAATTTGACCAGGTCTCCTTCCAGGATCTCCCCAATCCTCCTGGGACATGTTCTGACAACTTGCCCTACCTTCTTCTATACCTCTGTGGGGTGGGAAATAAAGAGTGGGGGTGATGTTTCCCCCACTTCCCTAGAAGAATATTCCATGTTGAAATATGACTCATTTGTCAGAGATCTGCCTCTGAGACTCACTTTCTTCTCCTGACCCACTTTCGTCTTGCTGTGCCCTTTTGTACAAAGTCAAATGCAGTCTCCCCTGGTGGAGCTTGCTCTACTAGGACTGACATTTAAAGACCATTACCACCTCTTAAACTCAGCCCTGTTCATTTAGCCAAGCAAAGCATGTTTAATTCTTTTAATCTTCCCTCATAAATCAATCTCTTCATTCTTTAATAGTTCTTCTCCTGTGCTTTGAACTCCTGCCTGTCAGGCCATTTTAAGCTCCTGTTCCCTTTACGCTTGAGAATAGACAATCACAAAATGACTGCACAGGGGAAATAGCTGAAAAAGTCTTCTGCATCTATGCTTGGCTGCCCAAAGACACCATGAGCCCAGAAAACTTAAACACTGTGGCTTGCAAAGTGATGAGAGCCCTACTGGCCAACACTGAAGATTTAATGATAGGCTTGAGGTATATGTAGCCAATTTCATCATGACCCTTACAAATGGACCTGGCCCTTGTTATCTATGGTCAAGGAAACTGCCAGAGAAGTCACCTCAGACATTTGTATCTCCCTTTATTCAGGTTCTGTTTTTCACTTCTACTACAGGACACGCCCAGACAGTTCTTACCTGGAAGGTCCCAGCATGGTCTTCTTCTTTGTCACCCTCTCTGTTCTCCTTGAGGGCAATTAATGTGAATCCCCTGAAATAGGATGGAGTGGCAGCTGACAAGGTCACTGTAGAGAGACAAGAAAGCAGATTATAAGTGTAGGAATCAAAGTTCTTTATTTTATTTGTCAGAAAGACAGATGGGACTTTTCTATAGTCTCAAATTATGGTTCGAGGGTCTGCAGGCAGGGAAAGGTGTGTCAAGTGAAACTGTAAGCTTTACCCTCTCTTCCTCACTCTCTTCTATTTCAAATCCTGTTATGTAGCCAAACTGCAATCTCATTTGGGAATTCTCAAACCAAGCAAAACTGTGGTGAGAATTCTCTCAGTAACCACAATTTGATAAAGATAGTCCCTGGTCAGAAATTCAACCTGACAGTTATCTCATGTTACACTTGCGTGAGTTTGACTTAAGAGAAATCTAGCTACTCACAACACAAAATCCAACAGGAAAAATAACCTTTAAATCACAGCATGCTATACATTCTCCAAAATATTCCTTTTCTTGACAACATTTAGATAGACCACACTGCCAACCTTTCTTGCAGTTATATCTGTTAGCCTGCACAGACATGATATATGCCACTTCCAGTATGGTTCATATAAACTCTGTATATATAATCCTCCATATTTCCTTGCTCACCTCTGACTTCTAAAATCAGGAGATTCAGCATTAGAGGATGATGGTGGCTAAGTAGGACAGTGGAACCACAAGATAGAAAGAATCTGGGTTTCTGAATGATCATTCATTCATCAAATCACTTACTGACCAGAAACATTCATGCCATACTTTGTGCAAATAACAGACATTGGGAAGGACTGAGCTGTTTATTACTACAGTTTAAGATTGGATCTATATTATAATCTCTCCTTACATCTAAACAAAGAATTCTGTTTTTGTTGAAATCCAGATACAGGATCTTCTCAGCTATAATAATCATCTCCCTCTGTCAATTACTGTAAGAGAGAGAGAGAAAGAGAGAGAGAGATGGGGGGAAAGAGAGGAAGAAAAGGAGAGATGGAACGAGGGTGGGAGGAAGGAAAGGAGAGAGAATAGGATTTGATTTTCTTTGTTTCTCTAATCCCTAATAGAGTCTGACACCTAATAGAAGCTCAAGTTCTTGAAATTTATATAAACTAATTTAAATTACCTTCTTGCCCACATTGATTAAAGTGCTAAGGTTTGATCTTCAAACATGGAATTTAGACCATTAGAACCACAAACTATTGCAAGAATTTTTCCATTACAGACTTCAAATTTTATATATGGGAAATAAGTAGACAGAGAGACCAACACATACCCAAGGAAGACAGACCACCCAAAGGCTAATTTAAGACCAGAAGAAACCTACCCCAGTTTAACATTCCACCCATGATTTCACATGCAGAATATATTCATCATTGTATGGATATTCTATAATTGTTGACAAGTTTTATAGTTTTAAAAGCCAATTTAATATACAAGACTTATGTAATAGTGATAACCAATTATGAAACTCATTTAGTCTTGAAAATTCCTCAAAATAACTTAATTCTATTTTAAAAGTAAAGAAATCAATAATTCCAGAAACTAAAATCAGTATCTTACATAATGTGTCAATGGTCCATGAGTCAATGATACAATGATATTCATAAGAACAACTTTAAGGCCCCCAAATTACAAATCAAGTGCTTTGATAGCTGGCTCATCCCTTCAAAGTAAAGGAGAGTTCTGGAATTTTTGTTTGGTTTATTTATTTTTTTATGTAAGATTTATATCAGTTTCAAGTTTGTGTAAAACTTGCAATATAACTTTTCCATCTCTTTTTATTAATATATTTATTTAAGCACCATGATTACAAACATGTCTGTAGTTGGATTTTAGTTATAAAAAAAGTATACCCCCTTTACCACTGCAACCTTACCACCACCAATGCCCCCCATTTCTCTTCCCCCCATTCCTATCTGTCTTCAAGACAGACATTCTATTTTTCTACTCACGACCATTATCATGATAGCTGTTGGTGTAGTTATTTCTCTAACTGCACTCACCAATCTTTGTGATAAGCTTCATATCATGGGCTGGTCCTTTCAAACCTCACTTCTATTGTCACTGGGTATTATTACAATGATATCTTTTCTTTTTCTTAAATCCCATAGATGAGTGAGACTATTCTATGTCTATCTCTCTCACTCTGACTCATTTCACTCAGCATAATAGTTTCCATGTGCACCTATGTATAGGAAAATTTCATGACTTCATTTTTCCTGATGGCTGCACAGTATTTCATTGTGTATAGGTACCAGTTTCTTTAGCCACTTATCTGTTGTTGGGCATCTAGGTTGTTTCCAGATTCTGGCTACTGTAAATAGAGCTGTAATGAACATAGGCAGAGGGCATTTTTGTATTGTGTTTTTGTGTTCCTAGGATATATCCCTAGGAGTGGTATTGCTGGACCATAAGGGGAGTTCAATTTCCAGTTTTTTGAGGAATCTTCATATTGTTTTCCATAAAGGCTTGACTAGATGGCATTCCCACCAGCAGTGATTGAGAGTTCCTTTCTCTCTATATCCCCACCAACACTGATTGTGCTTGTGCTTTGTGATGTGTGCCAGTCTCTGTGGAATGAGATGGTACCTAGCTGTTGCTTTGATTTGCATATTTCTGATAATTAGTGATGTGGAGCATTTTTTCATCTCTTATTGTCAATACTTTTACACTACTATCTTAGGGTCTCTCCTATCTCTCCCTCTTTGCATTCTTAGTTCACAGTTCTGCTGTCAATGTCTCAGGGTTTATTTCCATTAGGAATTTTCTGTTCTCTTGTTTTACTTCTTAAGATTCAGATATGGGAAAATTCATCTTCCATTTCTTTTCCCTTCTGACTCACTTAATTTCGCATGATATCCTCCAATTCTACAGGTTACTGAGTATTTAAGGATTTCATCTTTTTTCACAGCTCAGTAGTATATTCAATGTGTATATAGGCTACAATTTCATTGTTGACTCATTTATTCTTGGGTACTTTGGACTGTTTCCAGATCTTGGCGCTTGTGAATGAATACAGGTGCACATATATCTTTTTGGATTGATGTTCTCAGGGGTAAATGCCAAGAGGAGAATCACCGGGTCATATAGAGATTCTTTTTTAGATTTTTGAAGAGTTTTCACACATTTCTACAATGGTTCAAACAGACAATAGTCCCATCAACAGTGAATAAAGATCCCCTTTTATTACATCCCTATCAAAAGAGAAAGTTTAATACTTTATAAACCACGTTAATAAGTTGTTTTCACTGGTATGTGATATTGTCATTTCATTGTTATTTTGATTTTTGTTTACCTGATAATCAGTGATGATAAACGTTTTTTTTTCATATGCCTGTGAGACATGATGTACTTTATTTAAGAAAGTATCTCTTAATGGTAGATGAAAATGAATACTCTGGAAAAGAACTGGGTGCTGACAGATGGTAAAGTGATATATATTATACCCTTTCAATAATAATACTGCAAACTACAATGTCTAAAACAAAAAAAGGAAAGAAAAAGAGAGTGAGAGAGAGGGAATGTCTGTCATAGAGGCAGGCAGGGGGAGAGGACAGGGGAGAGGGTCAATGAAAATTATTGGTGGTAGAAAATGTGCATTGGTGAATTGTATGTTTGAAACTCAATCATGATGACTGTAACTATGGACCTTATGGTGAATTAATTAAACTTTTATTTTAAAAAGTGTCTAGATCCTCTCTTAATATTTAGATGGGGTTGGATTTTTTTGAGTTATGCCAACATTATATGAATCTTAGAAATTAACCCTTTGTCTAATTTATAATGTGTGGTTTATTTTCCCTCTCAGTGAGGTTTCTTTTTATTTTATCATCATTTCTTTGACTTTTCAGAAGCTTTCGAATCTGACATAGTCCCGTTTGCTTATTTTTGCTTTTGTCTTGTCTGTCAGGGGGATTGCATTGATGAAGACTCCTCTGGGGACTATATATATATATAGTGGAGAATTCTGCTTCTGTATCCTCATTGTATTTAATGGATACAGTCCTGATATCAAGGTTTATACTCTATTTTTGAAATCACCTTGCGTATAATAACTTATTATTTCCACAATTTTTCTTTGGCGAAGTCTTTAAGGTTTTCTATATACATCTAGATTAGTGATAGCTTGATTTCTTCTTTATCAATTTGAATCTCTTTAATTTCTCACTTGTTTTATAGCTGTGTTTATAGCTGTTTTCAACTGTGGTTAAAATATCCAATGCTATATTAAATAATAGCAGAGTACATGGGCATCCTTGTGTCTGCTCTTAGAGAAAAGGCTTTCAGTCCCTCTCTCCCCATTAAGGATGTTGGCTGTGGATTTGCTGAATATGACCTTTACTATATTGAGACCAATTCCCATTTTGGTGATGGCTTTTTAAAAACCATAAATGGGTGTAGAATCTCATCAAAGGCATTTTTTATCAATTATAGAGATGATCATATGGGTTTATTCTCTCATATGGGAACATTCTGTTTTGCTACTGATGGCTCTAGTAGTTCAGTTAGAAAGAAAAGGGAAAGGATGAGAGGGAAATAAAGTAAAGTAAGAAAAGTGTGGAACTCAGTAGAAAAAAGGCAGAATAAGGTGGCAATGATGTTAGGGTAAGGTCTGAAATCTCTAAGGGACAGAGAGCCCTGGAGTAGCCCAAGGATCTCAAAGGTGGAGAGTTCTGCAAGGTGTTATGCACAAATCAATAGGAATAAAAGCAAGGACAAAGAAGCAGATAGCTTTTTAACTAAAAACTACTCAAATTGCCTCAACTCCCCTTTTTTCTGCTTTAATATGCCTCTAACACTGGTGTCCTTTCGCTTCTAGAACCAGTGTCTTTGGTTCCTTAATGCAGAAGTGTCCTCCAGTACCTTGGAGTCTGCTCTGATGAATATGAAAAGCCCAGAGCTCTTGTATCAGCTGAGGACAACTCTGAGGAGTACCTATCCCTTCACAGTAGCTCCAGAATTAGTTTGGATGAAACTGAAATAGCCCTAAGGGTGGAAGACTAGCAAGGGCTTCTTCCTCCCCAGTCTGTCTGGCCTCCTGCATTCCCTACCAGGTTTCTCTTGAGAGCCTTTCACTCACTTTCACTCACAGCCTGAAGGTTTGTGTTACTGGTTAAATGGTGTCCTCCAGCAATATATACTGCAATTCTATCACTGCCCTTGCAACTAGGAATGTAATCTTATTTGTAAATAGGTCTTTGCAGATGCAGTTAGTTAAGATGAGATGGAGAAAGCACAGGGTTAAGGTAACTCCTAACTCCACTAGTTTGGTAAACTTAAGAGAAGAGACATGGAAACACCAGTGGTAAAGAATTCCAGGTACTGAAAGAGATGGGAGAGGAGAATGATGTGTCTAAAAACTCCAAATGACAGAATGGTTCCAGAAACTGGGGGACAGTGGTAGGGTAATGAGGATGAGAGAGAAGAAAAAGCCTCTCCTCAGAACTGCCAAAAGAAACCCCAGTTCCTTTCAGTCTCCAGAATAGAAAGAGAAATACATTTCCATTATTTTGTTTCTCTGTTTTGTGGTATTATTTCTTCTCTCAGGCCTAGAAAACTAATGCTGCTGGGGAACCAAACCAAGACTTGATCGCTGCTGCACAGATACCTCCTTCAGACTCCAGCTGAAAGGCCTCAATCGCCAACTTCATTCTCACTCCTTGCTACTGGACATTGCCATCCCAGAACTCCCTTGCTGGCAGTTTCCTAAAAAGCCATATCATTTCATTATAGTTGATTTGGTTCTTCTTTTATGTTTCTGTTTGTTTGTATGCTACTTAAATTCATAAATGTTCTACTTGCTCTTTTTCTGGTAAACTTGTTCAGAAATGAGTTAACTTTTCACATTTTTCAGATTTTTCCATCAAAGCTTGGGTTGTGCTTTTTCTTGGATCCAGTTAAAATTAGAAATACCTACTTAAGAGTGAGGAGATAAAAGTCAGGGAATCAGGAGTGCATGTATTGCATGCACAAGACTCTGAGTTCAATTCCTGGCACAGTGAGGGTCCCTAAATAAGACCATATATCACCCTGTAGGTCCCCAAGTACTGCTAAGGTGTCCCTTGTGGCCACCAGCCTGGCTAGACCACAGCAGCAATTATCACTGGGCTCAGTATTGACTTGCTCATTCAACTTGGTTGACTGAATATTGCTGAGAGTGGCCTCTGGATCCACGGAGCATTGCAGAGACAATGAGTTTAATAACAGCAATTACCTCAAAGTATGCTAATGCATGGAGTATAAATAATTAATACCTGTAAAGTTCTTTAAAACCAAGCTTGTTACATAATAGACATTTAATAAATATTAGCTCTCCTTGCCAACAGAGAAAAATGACCACATTACATTTTATTGTGTGCAGTGATATTTGCCCATTTGTATGTCTTTCAAAGGCAATACTCACACTTGGGTTCAGCAGAGATGAGCACAGAGTTGATATGCAATTATATTTACTAATAATTTTCATGGATGGGTTGCTGTATTATAAAAATCAAATTTCTTCTCAGATTGATTCAAAGATTTAGTGTGATATAAATCTCAGCATATTTTTGTGATATTGATAAGTTGCTTCTAAAATTTATATGAAAATGCAAAGGACCAGGAATATACAAGGCAACTTGAAAAAAAAGTGCAGAGTTGCAGGATTTTTAGTACCAGCTATTAAGATGTATGCAACTATAGAAATTAGGCCAGAGTGCTATATAACAAGTAAAGAAAAATAGACAATTGAAGGAGTTTGGGTTTCAGTGAAAGTTATACAAATATATGAGCATTTGATATAAAATAAAGGATTACTGCATAAAATTGGAGGAAAGGTATATTCTTTAAGTTGTTCTAGAACTGTGTAATTATATATATAAAAAAAAGCTGGCTGTGTGTCTTCATTTTACAACATATACAACAAAAATTACAGGCCTAAACACAAAATTTAAAGCTTAGAATAAAGAGTGAATGAAACGGGGCCGGAGCAATAGCGCAGCAGTAGGGCATTTGCCTTGCACATAGCTGACCCAAGATGGACCTGGGTTCAATCCTTGGCATCCCATATGATCCCCCAAGCCAGGAGCAATTTCTGAGCACATAGTCAGGAGTAATCCCTGAGCATCACTGGGTGTGGCCCATAAACAAACCAAAAACAAACAAACAAAAAACAGTGAATGGTCTTAGAGTAAGAAGAAATAGCTTTGAAAAAGTAAAAGTAATAAAGGAAGTGACAAAAGGGAAGACACATAAATGGGATGGTGCCAAAATTTTACTTTTCAACATATACTTTTAAGAAAAAGTCAGTCATTGCGTATATATAATATCCATATAACCTTTAATTGACTTTTTTATCCAAAATATATGAAGAACTCATATTATTAAAAGGACAGTATAATGAAAATATGCAAAATATATGAAATAGTACTTCATAAGAAGGTGACCAAACATGTAAAAACATAAAAAAAGTCAGTAGGGAAATAAAAACAAATTTTCTATAAACTACTATTGCATTTCAACCAGATTGACTAAACATAAGAGGATCAACAATATAAACTGTGTTACTAACTAGTATTCTTACACACTGTTGACAAAGTGAAAATGACTAATTTTTCATAGAAAACTTTCTGGTAATATTTATTGAAGGAAGTGTTCACATGCTCTATGTCATGTCACTCCTAAATCAACAGAAATGAAGGCATGCATACACCTATAAACATCTCTAAGAATGTTCATAATGTTGTTTATAAATAATACCCAGTTAGGAGCATGTAGAAGTCCACCAGCATAAGAATGAATCTATAAATTGTGGCACGTTCACATAATTGAATGCCTTACATAATGAGCAAATTATTGCTACATATAATAGCAGAAACAAATCTTGGGAACATCTGTTTACTCAAGATGTAAATGAAAATACAAAAGGTCTGATTAGTAAATGTGGTATATTTATGTAAAGCTCAAGGCCAGATAAATTCTTTTCTGATGTCAGATGTCAAGTCAGAGGTTCCAAGTGAAGGAAAGGGGAACCAGTAGTGATTTGAAGAGAGAAAAAGGATGATTCTGCAGGCTGGTCCTGTTTGACTTCTTGGTCAGGATGCTGGTTATTTGCAAATATTCAACAGGAGATAAGTAATGATTTATAAACGTCTTTTATCATAGTTATATCTGTTTGAAAAACATTAAATGTCATTTCTGAGTGATATTCATCTTTTTGCTCATTGATACAGAAAGCTAAAGTTTTATAATAAGTTATTGAAATGATACTTCAGAGAGTTTGAAAGCTGAACTTAGTGTGCCATTTCCATCTGTAATTATCACTGGTGCTGATGGTATTACAAGGTATAATTTGAAGTAAGAGAGAAGACCTTTTGCCTTCAGAGAACCCCATTATATGACTCTCCTGAAAGGAACAAATGTGCAGCACATTCTGAGTTACAGTAATGACAAAATATGAGCGCTTGGCAATAAATAATAGAATCTTCTCTCTAATGACCCCTCTCAAGTGCCTCCCAAGAGATATCATTAAGAGACCCAAGAAAATCAGTGAAGTTGCTTATGATGGTGGTTTTTTTTTAATTCTACTGAAACCTATTCTATGAGCACATACAGGGAATTGATAAAGTGCAAAGACTTTGAATTTGAGTCCCAAAGCTACCATTTGTTAATTATGTGACCTTTAGCAAGTTACTTACCCTCTCTGTTTTTCCTCATTTATTAAAAAAGATGAATGATTTCACCTTTCTCATAAGAACATAGAGTAAATTAAATAAACACTTATAATAGTTCCCGACACATAAGAAGAATTAGGAAGCTTAAAGGATGATATCATGGTGGTATCATTTTTGTCTGATAACTAGTTGATAATATTTGAAGAAGGTGCCATGAAAACCCTAATCTGGACAACAAAGGTCAGCAGATTAGCCAACAATGAGCTTCAAAGAATTGGTGGTCAGATAAAAATGATTAGATCTCTAGAAAGGAAACAACAAAACCTCCAAACTTTAGTCAGAGACACGGATCACTGAGAAGATAGAAATAGAGATTATTGTCTTTGGGGATGATCTTCTCAGGGTCAGGTTACAGAGAGATGGGTATAATATAATGGCCTATTCTTCTTGCAGTATCTCATATCTAAGATAACTGAAGTCCTCACAGATGACCACTATACTCACATCCTATATTGTTCAATGCCATGTTCCTTTTTTTTTTAATACTTCAGTCATTTCAATTATGCATGATGAATCATTTGTTACTCCTAATAACCGGTGAATTCCCTAAGAGAAGAGCTAGAGTCTGCTTTGAATTGCTCTGTAAGTTTAGCACCTAACACAGAAGTTCCCAAACTTATCTGCCTACTTTATAAGAACAAAATTACCCAGTCCTACCTTCCCCTGGAAATCTACCTTTTATAAGCAAGCAAAGAGAATATGTCTTTCCACAATTGCTCACAAGTTTACTATAACCACTTCTCTCCCATGAATCTTTCCAGTGCCCCTGGAGAGACAATTTTGCCTGCTTCGGAAAACACTGATCTAGCATATATCTTACTATATATTAAATGTTCAGCAAAACTTGTGAATGAATAACTGTGGGTTCACTTCTCAATGCATAGTCTGTTTTTCCAGCTCTGGTTCTTCCACAAAAGGGTTGCTATGCATATAATAAGTCAATCTCCCTCATCCTTTTGTGCTCCTACCCACAAAGAGCAAAGATAGA
>PVKC010050203.1:0-10603 GCA_004027635.1 Crocidura indochinensis
CATTAATATAAATAAATGTTTTACATGCAAGTACCACTACTAATTAGACCCACCAGATGCATTTAAGTGAGAGGGAACCAAAAAGGATACTGTGAGGGGCCAGAACTATAGCACAGCAGATAGGGCATTTGCCTTACACATGGCCAACCTAGGTTTGATCCCCAGCATTCTTTATGGTCTTCCAAGCCTGCCAGGAGAAATTTCTGAGCACAGAATCAGGAGTATCCCCTGAGCAGTACCAGATTATGGCCCAAAACAAAACAAATAAAAAGGACACTGGGAGGGTCATCCACATAGATCACATTGTTAATGACATTTCTAGAGATTTATAACTTGAACCATGCTTGTAATGCCCTTTGTACTAACTTCTATTTAATTATTTGTAAATATTCATCAAAAATCAAGTTTTTGTTTCAAATTGCCAAAAGGTAAAAGGACAACATTCTACAAACCACTATGAAAGTTCTCATCATATCCCAATCATACTGGATTGATCTCAATTTTCCAATGTCCAGAACAGTAATAAAACTAACTTCTGCTGCTTGAACTGTTTGGTATTTATGAAAACACTATAGTTTTATAGAATTAGAAATATGTGGTGACCTACTAAAAACTTTCTTCTAGATTCAGAACTTCCCTGATCATTCCAGGCTATAAGTTTTAGAGGAAAACCTCTGGACTTCCACTTCTCATTGTTTTTTTAGGGATTCTCCAGTGAACTAGTGGATTTCACCCGAGGAAATTAAATAATGCATTTCTCTTATTTGTTTTTCTCCTTCCCCTGTCCCACAGCCAACTTCACATTTGTCAGTAAATAAATCAATAAAGAATTGCTTCATACTTGGGCCAGACAAATATTGCAAGGAATAAGATGCTTGTTTTGCAAAGGTTGACCTAGAATTGACTATTAGCTCCACAATATAGTCCTTGAAACCTTATCAATATGATTTCTGAGCACAGAGTCAATAGTAAGACCTGAGCACCACTGGATGTGACTCACAAACTCAACTACCACCAAGAAATGAAAAAACAAAAAAACAAAAAAACAAAAAAAAAAAAACAGGGGGCCAGGCGGTGGCGCTGGAGGTAAGGTGCCTGCCTTGCCTGTGCTAACCTAGGTCGGACTGTGGTTCGATCTCCTGGTTCCCGATATGGTCCCCTGTGCCTGCCAGGAGCGACTTCTGAGTGAATAGCCAGGAGTAACCCCTGAGAGTTACCAGGGGTGTGCCCCCCCCAAAAAAAACATCCTTAGGCTACCATACCTTTTAAAAGTATTTTAATGAACTCAAAACGGGTTTCAGTCATATAATGTTCAACATTTAAAATTTTTTTTTTTTTTGGTTTTTGGGCCACACCAGGTGAAGATCAGGGGTTACTCCTGACTCTGCACTCAGAAATTTCTCCTGGCAGGCATGGGGACCATATGGGATACCGGGATTCGAACAACTGTCCATCCTGGATCAGCTGTTTGCAAGACAAATGCCCTACCGCTGTGCTATCTCTCTGGCCCCTGACTGTATTTTATTGCTTTTTTTTATAATAATAATTTTTATTTTGACTAAGTGGATTACAAATATTTTACAGTAATATTTTAGATACATATTGACATTGAATCAGGGAAATTCCCACCACCAAAGTTGTCCTCCCTCCACCCCAGTTCCCAGCATGCATCCCATATCCCCCTCCCTTACTCCCCTGGC
Source organism: Crocidura indochinensis (assembly GCA_004027635.1). Taxonomy (NCBI): domain Eukaryota; kingdom Metazoa; phylum Chordata; class Mammalia; order Eulipotyphla; family Soricidae; genus Crocidura; species Crocidura indochinensis. The sequence goes on from PVKC010050203.1 coordinate 1,701, forward strand.
TGCTAGTATAAGCAGTCCCCTCTGTGTCTAGCTTGTTGTAGATTGGGTATAAATTCTGTTGTCATTCACTTTGGATATGGTGCTTAAGTCCAATAATTTTTATTACTACCCAGTGGTCATACAACTGTTTGGTCTTGGTACCCTCTATTATTTCCTCCTCAACTTGAGAGGCAGAACAAGATGGTTCAAGTTATGTGTTTCTGTTTGAAGAAAAGAAAAAAGTAAAATGGGGTAAAAATCAAACAAGCAAAAAAATGGGAAGAGTCCTTCTAGAGGCTATAAATATCAATTTGTAAGAAGAAAGGGAAAAGGAAGAGAAACACAACATTATAAAAAGAAAAACCAAACAAAAAATTCTAAAAGCACCACGGTAATAAAGACAACCACCACTCAATAACCACAGTCCTGGGATAAAAAAAAAAAACAAAACAAAAAAAAACACAGAAAATGAAAACAGAAACAACAATAACAAAAGCATTATTTCTGTTTTCTTCTCTTCCATTAATTTTGTTTTGTTTTGATTTGATTTGGGGAGGGGGTCTTGGGTCACACCCAGTGGTGCTCAGGGTTTATTCCTGGCTATGAGTTCAGAAATAACTCGTGGCTGTGGGAACCATATGGGGCACCGGGGGATGGAACAGAGGTCCATCCTGGGACAGCCGGGTGCAAGGCAAATGCCCCTCAACCACCACTCCGGCCCCTCAATATTTTAATTTTTAAACATCATTCTCATATCATTATAAGTAAAATTGTACTTTATAAATAAACCGAAAGTTTGAAATTTTAATTTGACATATAACCCCACATATTGCATAGCTGATTGGATTATAGTCTACGTTGGGCTAAGACAATACTTCTGTCAACGAGTATAAAATGGAATGAAAATTGCCATTAAAACTATGCTCTGATTTTCCCAGTACTTTATTTGCTATTTGTGTTATTTCATCTCTTAGTTTTTACTGTTGACATGAACTCATAAGAAGGAATCTTTACTTTTTTTTCCTCTGACATACACTTTGAAACTGAGTAGAGAATCATTTCACTGTGAATTTTACAATATTCCTGTTATTTGGTGTGTACTATCTTACTCAACTTTATAAGTAACATCTTGGAGATTCAAACAGTTCATGTTTTGCATGTATTACACCATGATGTTCATGGTGCAATAAGCTTTGCATTCACATTTATCCAATTTCAAAGTATATGATTCTATATACTATTCATTTCTTTCATTTTCAATATTTCATTCAAATCCAGTCACCTAACTACCTTTGGAAATTCCATTTTTGAACATGAGAGTGCTTCAGACAAGAAGATAGCAAGACTTACACTCCTTGAGCATCCACAAGTCTAAACCACACAAATCCCCTAGATGACAGTGTTTGTCCCAGAATAAGTTATATTTCCTGCCAAAATGGGTTTATATTGAAGCATTCTGTGTGTGTGTGTGTGTGTGTGTGTGTGTGTGTGTGTGTGTGTGTGTGTGTATGTGTCTTGGGGTCACACTGACATTCAGTGGTTATTCCTAACTCTCAGGATCACTTCTGGTGGGGTTGGTGTACCATCTGAAATGCTGGGGATGGAACCTAGTCGGCTAAGTGTCCTACTGTGCTATCACTGGCCCTGAAGCATTCTCTTCAAAGTTAAAGATACTCTACCAGGTTAAAAGCATCATTATTTTCCATTACTCATTACATCGTACATTTTTCATCTCATATTAACATATAATATTTGAATCCATAAATCCTCATAAGACTATAATATAATAGGTATTTTAAAATTTTTTTTGAACTATGCTCTTGAGGAAACAGGACCAGTGGTCAAAAAATTAAAAACAAAAAAATCAAAGGGCCCGAGAGATAGCATGGAGGTAAGGCGTTTGCCTTTCATGCAGAAGGTCATCGGTTCGAATCCCGGTGCCCCATATGGTCCCCCGTGCCTGCCAGGAGCAATTTCTGAGCATGGAGCCAGGAGTAACCCCTGAGCACTGCCGGGTGTGACCCAAAAACCAAAAAAAAAAAAAAAAAATCAAGATCCTGGTTCTGACTTTGATCTTAGAATCCCTTGGGATTTCATACCATCATTTTTTGGGTTTGTTTTTTCTTTTGGAAAGTTAATTTCTGCAGTTTTGAATTAATAAAATTCTACTAAATCTTCCCTAAGATATCCTCATCTGAAATTTAAGTAACCTTTTGATCTTTTTGCATATTATCAATTCATAGCTAAGGACTTCATAAAGTTATTTTTAAAGATGTTAAAGTGTTTTACTTAATTCTATTGGGGGGTCACCTGGCAGTGCTCAGGGGTTACTTCTGGCTCTACACTCAGAAATCGCTCCTGGCAGACTTGGAGTACCATATGGGATGCCAGGATTCAAACCACTGTCCTTCTGCATGCAAGGCAAATGCCCTACCTCCATGCTATCTCTTCAGTCCTTTATTCTTAACAGCTATTAGGTCTGTGAGTTCTAAAGAGCTCATTTAAAGTACAGTAATTTAGAATTAGCGCTGCTTTTTTAGATCAGAATATCTCATTTCTCCGAGACTTGAATGTAACTATCTTGAGATTGGCAAAAAAAAAAAAAAAGGCAAGGGAAGATGTGGGAAGGAAGTGGTGAAGACCAGGCCTGGGCAGGCACTCAAACAGATAAACAATGGTCAAACAGAGCAGGGGAAATTTCACTCTTGGCCCTGCAAAAAGAATTGCACGCTAGAGTGATTTCCCTTCCTCTGGGACTGGACTGCCCTCCTGGTGTACATAAGGGGCTCAGGGAAATACCAACTTTATCTGTTTCTCTCCTGTCTTTTTGGAATATAATTTCAGCTTTTGAAGCACTAAAACTGATCAAAAGTTGATGCAAACCCAGAAGCTAATCTGCTTATAAAAGTTCAACAATTAAATGCTACAGATATTTAGAACTGCATTGTCTCCTGAGCACTCCTGGGCACAGCAGCCCTTTCACCACAGAGTCAGGAGAAACCCCCAACCATGGTCAGGCATGAATGAAAAAAATATAAATAAGTAAACTCAAATGAAGAAATAAAACTTTATTTTTTTTGAACTTTAAACAAATGTGACTTCCTCATCTATACTGCAGTATGTGCTAGCATTTCTTGTAACTGCAGTTTAGCAGTTGCTGGGGCGGGGGGTGTCTTTTCAGTACTTTGGCCAGTGAAGCAAAACTATTTTTAAAGTATAGCTGAGTGCAACGTTTTCTGCTTTGGAAGAATCTGAGGACATTTATTAGTGAGGGAAATGACGTGTAGCAACTGCTTGCCCAGGACTGAGAGACAGAGAAGAGAGAAATTGAAACCAAGTATACTTTGATGGAGGTTCACCAGCCAGAAGTGGCTGGGGGTTCCCTAGTACAAAAAGAAAATAAAAAGGAATACATGCAAAACAGACAGCATCTCTTAGATGCTTTATTTCTGTCCCCCCACCCCCACCCCACCCCGAGTATCAGCAGTCACTGCTCAGATCATTATTCTGATCTCCCCGCAATAGTCCCAAGTTTTCCTTTTATACCCAACATGATGGGTGTGTATCCAAGAGGTGTGTTCAGGGGCCTGTCCAGGTTCAATGGTGAGTAAAGTGGGGGTATCCTAGGGTTGTATCCAAGTCCAACTGCCATATATTGAAGAGTGGGGAAATTTGGAGAACTGGACAGAACCGACTAAAGTACCAAACTTTGTTGAGCTTTTTAAAGTGCCCATAAGTTCTATCAGCACATAGAATTTGCTTTATAAAGGTCTAAAAGACCAAAGACCACAGTAATATCTTCCCCCTGATTCATGTTCCAGATGGATACAAGTATAGTCACCTACACAGTATGCTTTGAGGAGCTTGAAAATGGAAAACAGAACAATTCTTCCTCCAGACAACCTACCCTACAAATTTCACTCTCTGTAATTACCATCAATAATTTTATTTAGCCAGAGTGATAGCACAATCGTAGGGTGTTTGCCTTGCACATGACTGATCCAGGATGGATTTTGGTTTGATCCCTGGTATCCCATATGGTCCCCCAAGCCAGGAGAGATTTCTGAATGCATAGCCAGGAGTAAACCCTGAGCATCACTGGGTGTGGCCCCCAAACCAAAATAATAATAATAATTTCATCCACTGGAACTGTCTTTTAGTCAGCATGGCTCTCTAGGATTTGTTCAAATTATAAGAATTCTTCTGGGAGCCAGAGCAGTGGTACAGCGGTAGGGCATTTTCCATGCATGCATTAACCTAGAACGGACCACGGTTCGATCCCCCAGCATTCCATATGGTCCCCCCAGCCAGAAGCGATTTTTGAGCTCATACCCAGCAGTAACCCCTGAGCGTCACCATTGTGACCCCTCCAAAAAAAAAAAAAAAAGAATTCTTCTGGCAAGTTTATCAGTCATTCCTTAGCACATTACTGTCAGTAAGTCTAATGAGTGGTTTAAAGAAGCAAGGAAAGCAGCTGAAAGTTGAAAAGTGGGGAGTGTGTACTACTTTGGGAAAAGAATCCAACATCACAGATTTGCCAGGGACCAGTCCTATTCCTACAGTCACTACCAGAAAAGATCTGAAATCATGAGTTTGTTTTTTATTATTAAAGCATCATATCATTAAAGCATCTTCCAAAGTAAGCCTAGATCAAAAACTCTCCAACAAAGAGGCCCACTGAGGTCATTGATGTAAAGCATCTCTCATATTATCTGTCATTTCATGAATGTCCAGTGAACACAAGTCCCTCTTTTCTTTTGGTTGCCATCTTTATACATTGCTCTACATATAGAGATCCTATGACATTTCTTGTCCAAAAATTACTGGAAATTCTAAACTTTACCTAAAATAATTCATCTCTGAGAAGATTTTTTTATACATGGATATTGGCAGAATCCCAGGGATTTAAGAGCTCTGATTGATTCCAACTTAATTGGAATCAATTCATTGGAGGTGGGAGTTAGCAACATAGAAAAGTTTAAAAAAAATCTCTCAAATGATAAGAAAGGCATTATTTTTTTCCAGACATACTCCAATACTTGAAATTTTATTTTATTTATTTTATAGAAATAAAAGAATATTTACTTATAAAAGAATAAAAATAAAGAAAAGTATTAAAGTAGGATTCATTTCCCATGTAATTTACTATGCAAATTTTTCTAATCCATTTTATTTACAGATACTCTGACTGTAGGAGGATAGTTACAAAATGCAGTGTGATCATATCTCCTGAAATTTACATCAGATTGTGTAATTTAAAAAAACTTTCTTAATTCCTTTTAGTTATACATGCAATGAAGGCGTTATTGTCACTAATCCTTAGAAGCAAAGAAAGTCCTCACTGAAACGTTCAAGTTCCCACAAAAAACTCTAGATTTCATTCTATTCCCATAATTTGCTTCTTTAATTCTTTGTATTTTCTCCATCACTGCACCCTTTGCCTCTGGGTCTCCTCATCTCTTCCTAATTCTTTCTTCTTTCAGTTTTTTGGGGACTTGTTTTAAAATGTTGGCTTCCTATTTACGTCCTTTCTTTTCATGCTTCTGTGCTGCTCCCTGTATTTGTTTCTTATGGCTCTGCTCCTCTCTTAATTTCAAGACACCATTATCATTATCCTTTTATTGGACAAACTTACTAAAGTTAAAGGCACTTTGTTTCTTTAAGGTACTCCTATAAAAACAACAGATGAATTGTTCTACTACATGCATCCCAAAGGAGAGATGGTACACTTGTTTACTAGAGAAATGAACTGGTGTGGGTGGGAGGTATCATACCCAGGGGTTCACAAAGTTTACTCCTAATTCTGTGTTCAGGGATCACTCCTAGCAGTGTTCAAGGGACTATATCTGCTGCTGGCATTTGAAATGGAATTGGCCATGTGCAGGGGTTCACTACATTCAAGGCCTTTACTTCGGTACTATTTATCCAGCTGAGGAACTAATTTTTAAGGGACCCAAGTTATGGAGCCTGGAGTGATAGCACAATGAATAGGACATTTGCCTTGCATGTGGCTAACCCAGGTTTGATCCCCAGCATCCCATATAGTTTCTTGAGCCTGCCAGAAGCAATTCCTGAGCATAGAGCCAGGAGCAACCCCTAAGAACCACCAGTTCTGACCCGAAAATAAAATTCAAGGAATATAGGGGCTGGAGTGGTGGCACAAGCGGTAGGGCATTTGCCTTGCATGCACTAACCTAAGACAGACTACAATTTGATCCCCCGGTGTCCCATAAGGTCCCCAAACCAGGAGCAATTTCTGAGCACACAGCCAGGAATAACCCCTGAGGGTCACCGAGTGTGCCCCCCCCAATTTTTTTTCAAGGGATCCAAATGCATAGTGCCTAATCAGGCAGAGAAGGAGACTAAAAGTAAGAAAAAGGAGGTAGAAAAAAATTAGTCTTTGTTAAAATAAGAGACAGGAGAAATTATGTATGAGGGTACTATAAAGATAGTGCAGGGATTAAAGTATATGCAATGTGTGAAGATCCCATTTCAATCCCCAGAACCACATGGTTCCCCCGGATAACTGGGTGCACCACTAGAGTGGCCTGAATTATCATCCAACAGAAGCAGTTCTATAGGGAGGGCCTGAACACCACCTCAGCCTTAGGCCCTTTATTCAACCACATTACTTGTGAGACAAATATCCTACCCCTAAAAGTATATAAATATGAGGCTGAAAACTAAAGGATTATCACAATGAATAGGGTTTGAGGGAGGTGATGTTAGAACAGGTGAGGAAAAGAGCTACAGTGTGGTGGTTCACTGTGGGCAGGGTTCAGGAACTGTATTTTTATGTTATAAGGATGCAGAACCAAAGCATAAAGGTAGGTGCATGGCATGCTCAGCAGAACGATGTTAGCAAGGCATATCAGGAATCTCGATGAGGGAGATGAGGCAGGGGTAAAGAAGATTCACCGTGGGGAATAGAGGCCATTTTCAGCACACAACGCTAAGAACTTGGTAAAACAGTAGGAGATTTGGAAAAGGGAGCATCTGACCAGATTTTCTGCTTTGGGATGCACACAGTTTTGAGATTGGTAAATTAGAGGAGGAGGAGGAGGAGGAGGAGGAGGAGCAAATTAGAAAAGAAAGTTTCCTTTTGACCTCCCCCCTATCCTTGTGGGATATTTAGTTGTGTGTGGGAGGCCTGGGATGAGTTCTGCAGGGAACTGAGCCTGCACATACCAAATCAGGGATTTCCAGATTAGTGGACAAATGGATAGAGATGAACTAACAGCTTCTCTTTGAGGAGCTGGCAGTGCCTTGGAGCTGGCCTTTACCTTGCCTTCACATCCCCAGTGCCGTCTGCTCTATGACAGCTTTTCATGTGAAAAGCTGTTTCCACTGAAGGATCTGGTTATGGAAGAGGATTGGAAGGCATAGTGGTATAAAACATAATATCACTTACAGTGGAATCAGTCATATGTGAATGAAAACCCCACTAGACAACATATCCCACCATCATGTAAACAATGGCCCAGTTTCATAGCTGCATAACTAATCTTGGAAGAGATGAGAGCTAAGCCGCTGAAAATAGCAACAATCAGTTCAGCAAACATTCATGTGAGAAATAACAGTGTTTAATTTTTTCACTGAAGCATTTTTCTTTTTTTTCTTTTTTTTTTTTTTTTTTGCTTTTTGGGCCACACCCAGTGATGCTCAGGGGTTACTCCTGGCTATGCGCTCAGAAGTCGCTCCTGGCTTGGGGGACCATATGGGAAACTGGGGGATCGAACCGCGGTCCGTCCTAGGCTAGCGCAGGCAAGGCAGGCACCTTACCTTCAGCGCCACCGCCCGGCCCCTGAAGTATTTTTCTATTATCTCATTAGTAATTTTTTGTAACAAGCAATATAATATAAATTATGTATACTTGCTAAGGAAGTAAGATAGGGGGTGGGAGGGAAACTGGAGATAATGAGGGAGGGAAGGTCACAATGATGGTGGGATTGATGTTGGAACAGTGAATGCTCAAAACAACTCTATTATGAACAACTTGGTGAACCATGGTGTTTAAATAATCTCTAATTCCTCACCTCTAAAGTGGTGTTATGAATATTTACCATATAAGTGAGTAAAGATGAAACAGCACATGTCTAGTCACTGTAATAGTAAAAAAGCCAGTGCAACTTAATTCTATAGCCTTAAAAACTCTCATGGTTATCTTCTCAGATGAGAAGTTGAAATAAAATGAAGCAATAGCACCGTGGTGTTTGCCTTGCAAATAGCTGATCCAGGACCTAAAGTAGTTGGTTCGAATCCCGGCATCCCATATGGTCTCCCGTGCCTGCCAGGAGTTATTTCTGAGCAGATAGCCAGGAGTAACGCCTGAGCAACACTGGATGTGGCCCAAAAACCCAAACCCCCCCAAAAAAAGAAATAAAATGAAGCAAATAAAAATAGATTCTTATGTGTAGTTCAAGCCCAAGTAAAGTGCTGAGGACACGAAATCAGACAAGGGATTCGTGCTTGTGATTTCCTTTGCCTACCTAAAAAAAATCCCCCTTTGGTTTTACACCTTCTTATTTTTTCATTTTCTTCAGAGAGGACCTTCCTGACCACCTAGCTAGAGAGATGCAATTGTCATTCTAGTACCTGGGCTTATTTCCCTCCTAATTCATAAGGTGATATAGGTATATTTTTCTTTGATTCCTTTGTTTTCTTTCTCTGACTCTTTTACTAAGATTCATGGTTACAGGGATCTGGTCTTCTCCTTCACCTCTAGTTCCCCCATGAGTTTCATGACTCCATACTGTAGGACTAAAGGAGTATTTGTGGTAATACACCAGTCATTACATCTTTAATTTTCTCCACAGAAGAGCATATCAGGACAGTCCCTGCAAAAGGCACAACAAAAATAAATTGAGGAGAGCATAACTTAAGAACTGCTTATAGGGGCCCGGGAGACAGCAAGGAGGTAAGGC
>PVKC010050204.1:0-10610 GCA_004027635.1 Crocidura indochinensis
CATTTGAGTTCTATTCATGGAAAAGTATTACTATCAAAGGAAAAAGCAAATACAATTGTTAATAATGAAGGAGGCTTTACCATTAGCCTACTTTGAGGACACTGGGGCCAGACTCAAGTTAACCTGATTTTAAAGAATCAGAATTCTCTCTCAATCTTGAAACTTCAGGAATATAGGTACAATTTTGTGCTTTTAAACTATATGATTAACTAGAAATACTTCTTGTGAATTTATATCATTTTCTGAAAATGGGTAACCCTAACTTCCAGATTATTATGTTATTTAGGTATGAGTGATGGCTAATCTGGGCAACTCTTGCTCTATTATTTCCTACATCCCACAAAACCTTAATCCTCAATTCCTACTATATTTTATCGTCAAACTTTCTTAGACATAGTAAAGTTGACTAAAACAAACTGAATGTAATGAATTAAAACAACAAGCAGAATAATTTATATGTGAACTATTGTGAACTGGTTAGCGATTTAAAATGTGACCTCTATAAAATACAATTAAATGTGTTTATCTAAAATATACAGCATATTAATAGTTTCTACATAGTTCCTATTGTTCCTGTATACTTTCTGGGATTCATAAAAGAAGAATTTTCTCTCTTCATTCTTTCTTCATGCTGACTATTCCCTGGCATCTGTCTGAGCTAAAATGCCACAAAAAATAAACACAAAAGGAAAGCCGTGTGGATGGCTATATAAAATAGGTTGATAATTAAGTAACTTCTAAGTTTAACATTTCAACCTAATGATGAGCTCAGGGTACATCTACAATAAATTGTTCTTAGTTACAAAACTCTAGTGTTGTACAACTAAGAAGTGACTCCAAGACTGGAGAGATAATATCAGGTAGAGAATTTGCCTTGCACACTGTCAACCTAGGTTTGATGCTCAGCATCCCATATGGTTCCCGGAACCTACCAGGAGTGGTTTCTAAATGCAGAGTCAGGAATAAAGCCTGCCTGGGCAATGCCAGATGTGACCCCAAAACAAAACAAAACAAGACAAAACAAAATGTTTTGTTTCAACATGAATTAAAATGTTGAGCTTTAACAATTTAACACATCTGTGCTTTGTCCAAAGGAAACTTAGACCTAATAAAACTTGCATTGAATTAATTATATCTACATTAATTTCAATTTTTTTGCCTTCCCAGTCAAGGATTATATGACCTGAAAACAAAAAGCACACGAACCAATGCACGCTAGGACATGTAATAGACTCTGAACTTTTGTGTTCCCCCAAATTCCCTGTTTGAATATTAATGTCATCATGAAATTTATAATACAGGTGAAAATAGCAAAGATAAATAATTCACGGATTTCCTGATTGAATGCATAAATTAGAGTCTTATCTGTTAGGTATTCAATTCAAGAAGGGCGATTTGTATCAAACAAGACTTGGCAGTGGACGTTGGGCTTACAAATCTCTGATGTCAGTCTCACACTTAGATGCCATTTAGTTAGAGGAGATTTGAAGAACATGAGAAAGTAGGAAGAGTAGGTCCAGATGTTTTGCTTAAACTCAGGAGTGTCTTGGTTGGCCAGTTTTGTGATGAGGGATTTTCCAGAGCACAGGAAGCAGCACCTGTATGAGATTACACACAGACTTAAACTTTTTACCAAGTTGACTGCCTTCTGTCTGATCTCTTCCTAATTATTGGGGTTTAGAAAGATCTCAAGTGGAACGGGCCAAACAAGCATGTGTTTGCTACTACTTAAATTGATTGAAAAATATGAAAATAGCTTAGCTTCAGTCTGACCCTCTTGAATAAGAAAGATAAACTACCTACATAATGGGATCAAAGTTGAGAGCACAGAAAAGAGCTCACCAAATTAATCATCAACCCAGGCTTGTTTTTTTCTATTATTTTATTCTTTCCTTAAAAAGAGGGGATGCAAGGACAGCCATATATTTTATCAAACAACAGAATCAGAGAAATACTGCAGAGTGAGAAGAGAAATATTGCTAAGTATCTATGAAACCGTGTTGGTATTCAACAGGTTTGGACTGTAAATTGGCTTGGTGTGTGTAAATTACTTTTGGCTGCCTTATTAAAGGAAAATTCTTCTAGTAAAAATACACAGCACCCTTGTCTTATATAGTAAACAGATGTCAGCCTTTCATTGCAAAGTATTTTTTTTTATCCAGTAGATGTCAAATATGACTTTAACAGACAGTTTCTGTCTACAATGGTTACTTAATATTTGTAAGATAAAATAGTGAGTCAAAGTTTGGGGATATTTAACAACTAACAAGGCACCATTAAAACAAACGGCATAGAAAATCCAGCCTAAGCACTCTAACTCAAAGATGATCGCAATGCATTAAAATTTCTCTGGTGTGTGATTTTACAGTGATAAAAACTTTGCAGCTAAATGTGTTTATCCAACAAAGTGACCCTCCCACATATGCTGTTCTTTCATAAACTCTGATTCCTTTTTGTTTCTTCAGGTTGCAAGTGCTGACTGACAGAAAGCACAGTGCATTTTCCTCTATGTAGAGCTATTTTTCTGAAGCCAAAAGTTATAAGTCAAGGATTTCAATGGAAATATATATTTGTTATCTAACATCTTACATCTTACATTTGATGTTTGGGGATAGAGTGCATGTCTATGTACATTGTTCATAGAGAAGTCCTTTTAGCCCAAAATCAGCTGCTTTGTACTAAATGTGCTTACAAATGATACCAATCCAGGGGCCAGAGAGATAGCACAGCAATAGGGTGTTTGCCTTGTGTGAGGCCAATCTATGACAGATGGTGGTTTGAATCCCAGCATCCCATATGGACCTTCATGACCACCAGGAGTGACTTCTGAACGCAGACAGGAGTAACCTCTGAGCACTGTCACCGGGTATGACTCCAAAACAAACAAATAAAAATGATACAAATCTAAAGAATTTCATGATTCAAAATTATCTTTGTAGGTAACCCCACACACGTGAATTATTTTATGAATTATTCTATTCCTTCAGTAGAATTGATGTCTATATTGTGTACTACTCAGTTGAAATTGTGAGTTACATGGGATTTTGCCCTCCCAACATCCTTGGGCCCTGTGATTTAGGGAGAAATTTAGAATCCAGAAAAAATTTATCTTTCACTGGTAAATAGTGACTCCATATCACAAATTCAATTTTATCCATTAGGATTTTTGGAGGGAGAAGTGGCATTGAGGAAAAGACCGATCTGTACCTATTCCTAGCTCTGTACTCAAGGATCATTCCTGAAGGTTGGTGCTCCGGGGACCATGTTTAGTGCTAAAGATCAAACTAGTGCTGGCATTATACAAGGCAAGAAGCTTATCCTGTATTATCACTGAAATGCAAATCTCAAGTCTTTTTTTAATGTTTGCATTTTGAATTTCCAGAGATTAAAAACCATGCTTATGAAGTAGGCTACCTTTGAGCTATATCCCTGGTTCTCAGGCTATTCACATTTCTGAAAGTGGTGTCATCTTTTCTAACTCTAACCAAAAATGTCTTGAATAATTGTACAACTTAAAAGTTGCTAATATGCTTTCAGCTAGTTTATATATTTTATTGTTATTGAGCATAGCCTGTTTAGGAAATAGATTTTAAAATATTATATAATAATACAACATGCTTATATCTTAATCCTGGATTAATTTGAGATATTGTGAATATAATCTGATTTCAAATATATAGTGTGTATATATAGCATATATATGTATATATAAATATATATTGTTCTCCTTGAGGCCTTAGTAGAGCCCATAGTATATATATATATATATATATATATATATAAGTATATATATAATATATATAAGATGCTTGACATACACTGACCAAACTGGGCTTTTATTTGGGGGGGGGCACACCTGTTGATGCTCAGAGGTTACTCCTGGCTATGCACTCAGAAATCCTCCCTGGCTTGAGGGGGGGAACCATATGGGACTCCAGGGGATCTAACTGTGGTCTGTCCTAGGTTAGCACATGCAAGGCAAACACCCTACCGCATACACCACCACTCTGACCCCAACTGGCTCTTTATGTATTCCCAATCCCTACCAGAAGAAAATCATGACATTGCATATGGTACTTGAGCCCAGAGCCCTGAGTAAGCCCTGAACAGCCTAACAAACAAACAAATAAAAAGTTCTTTTAGATTTAAGATTTAATTTAGTAAAGTTTGATTAACATTTTTTCTGGAGTATTCAAATAGGACCTAAATCCACTGAGATTTTTTAAAAGAAGAGAATACATGGACACAGAAGAAAATATGAAAATAATTGAGTTCTTCCACAACAAAACAAATAAGGACCAAGGCTTCTTTGTGGCCAGAGTATCCTTCTAAGAACTTTTGCATAAAATATGCAAAACACTTTGATTTTATACTTTTGGTCTACACAACTGTTAGTGAATAAACATCTCTTGTGACAATAAACCTGCTTTGTGTCAAGTTATTGTGGTAACTACAAGGATTTCATAAAATTGTGAACCATCATATTGTAATGTTTCAAATTTAACAAAATTATTATTATTATATTAAAGTTCTTGCGAATTAAATTATTTCAACCAAGAAAATGTTTGCATTCTCTTCAAAAATGGTTCTAGTTGAACCCCACAAGTAAAAAAATATATGTTTCTTTCATGATGTTTGGAACACAAGTTGTACTCTTAATAAATGTGTGAAAACTCCAAAGTCAGAGAATTGTCCAAAAATCTAATTTATAACAATGCTTTATTAGTATGAAGGAAAATTTGTGGGAGAGTGTGGCAAGAGGGTACCAGCCAAAGCAAATCCATCTTCAGAAGTGGAAAACAAATGAAAAATTTATCTTCTCTCACAGCGAGGCAGGAATTCTATATCCAACTGTACTCCAAGGCAGTACTTTCATCTTTCAATTAAAATATTGTCCTAAACTGCTCTGAGAAATCTTGGTCTAAAGCAATGACAGTCAGTTCCCTTTCTCTTCCACTGCACAAGACAAAAAATATTGCTGTAAAAAACTATTTTTTGCAGTTGTCCTCTTTTAAAGCTCCTCACTGATCTACTGGTAACAACCCTACACCTCCTAATGAAAGCAATAATATTGGGTATCAACAGGGGTACCCTTTCAAGATTTCCTTTCCTCCCATAACAATACAATATATTACTCTTTTTGACAAGGGAGCATGCTCAGGGCTTACTCTTGATTCTGCACTAATGGATCCTTCTTAACAGGCTCAGAGCACCATGCAAGGAACCTTTCCTGCTGGGCCATTGCTCCCATCCCCAATATAGTATTATTTTATCTTTATATGAGAGCCTCAGGTCACATGTTCAATCCCCAACCTCTTTTAAAAATCTATTAGCCCACAAAGAGTGAAAGTAAACAAATGGGTTATCATTGTCTTCATTCTCGTCTCTATTTGTGGTTCAGTCAGCAAGAACTCACTGTAGAGGGGCCAGAGCAATGGTGCAAGAGGTAGGGCATTTGCCTGGGTATTTGACCCAGGACAGACCTTGGTTCTATCCCCTGGCACCCCATATGTTTCCCCAAGCCAGGAGAGATTTCATAGCTAGGATTAACCCCTGAGCATCACCGGGTGTGGCCTAAAATAGAAATAAAAATAATAACTCACTGAAGAACTTGCACTCGGCTCTAAAATCCTTAGCATTCCCTTCTCCAGACACCCTGCGCAGTTTTTAGTATCAAAATGATAGTGTAGCAAGTAATTAAACTTCTAATAATCATTAAGAATATTTTTGTTTTGAATACAATGCCCTATGCAAATGGAGAAAAAGGCAGAGCCATAGACCTCTAAAAGAAGCAAGTATGTATGAAACTACAACTCATTTTGTACAAAGTTCTAAGCCAAAGCTTTCCAAATGTAAAAAAAAAAAAATAATCCCAGTGGTGCTCAGGTACTGTTCCTGTCCCTGTAATTGTGGAGGTGGGAAGGTTACTGTTGGTAGTGCTTAAGGAATGATATGTAGTTCAGGGAGTTTTAGAATCCAAGCCTCTCACATGCAAAGCATGTGCTCCAGCCTTTTGAGCTATCTCCCTGATTAATAGATTGGTTAGTTTGTCAATTAGTTGAGTTGGCTACAGGGCCACACCCATCAGTGTCCAGGAGTTACTCCTGGTGATGCTCAAAAGATCTAATGTGATGCCAGGGATTGAACCTGACGGGCTGCATTAATGGCACTTTAACCCCTATAAGTACTCTTTGACCAGTCTGTTATTTTATGTTCTCTATGTATATACCTTTCAGAAGTTTACCTAAAAGGATATCAAAATCCCATATACACTACTTTTAAAAATGATGTAACAAAGGTCAGAGCGATAGCACAGTGGTAAAGCATTTGCCTTGCATGCGGTTGACACGGAATGGACCTGGGTTCAACCTCTGGCATCCTATATGGTCCCTCAAGCCTGCCAGGAGCGATTTCTGGGCACAGAGCCAGAGTAAGCCCTGAGCACTGCCAGGTGTAGCCCCCAAACCAGAAATATATAAAATAAGTTAAAAAATAACATAACAGTTTTAGCTGAGATCTCTTCGAAAGCTTGCATGATGAAACTCAGTGGAAGTCAAATGAGAAGGTGCTCATGCCCCACAGAGCATCTTGTAAGAATTTCACTTTTATCTGAAGTCACCAGATAAAATCAAGCATCTCTCCTTTTGTGTCTTAAAAATGTGTTTATGTTTCTAATTGGACCAATAAATAAAAACTCAGAAATATTTAAGCCTGTGAGAGTAAATTCAATGCGTTCAATTCAAGCCTGTGAGAGTAAATTCAAAGCATGACAGACATGGCAGAGACTTTGTAAACACCGTGAAACTCACACTATTTCGGGAGTGGAGGGATATGGTAGTGCAAAAAATTATGTCCCTGCTCTGGGTGTAAGAAAATCATGTAAACTGTCTCCTATAAATCATATTTTGCCCCTCTAAGTGAATCAGACGAGGCAGAAGGAGAGGGGCTCTCTCCATGGCAAGGAGCTTTGATCATTTTGATCAAACACAGACCACCTATCAGCCTTCCGAGTGCCACCATGCGTCATACACAGTTCCAATATTGTGTCATAATCGCTACCAGTCATTGTAGTTGAGATTTAAAAAGGGATTGTAATTAAACATATGATTGGATCCAGACATCTTAATCATGCCCTCTATCTATTTGCAAAGCAGGCCTGCTGTCTTTTCAGCAGTCCCTTGGAATCGCCCTAGGATGACAATTTGCATGCTAACTGAATTCATGTAGCGTGCAGATTGCACCCGCACATCTGTTGCTGATTGTTTTCGGCCTCTGCTTTTCAGGCTCAAATATGAAAATGCAGAAAGTAAAAGGCAAATTATGGAGCCCCGGGCAAGAGACCAGTCTGATTGTTTGATTTGGTTCTCCTCACTCACCCTAGAGAAGAGGCCATTACAGAAACAAAAAGCTTCCCTAACTTTACAGCCATTCGCCCCCACCTTACAATGAAATCAATGCCCATGAAAAGGAACTGCTTCCCAGCTGCTTCTTGAATTAGTCTTATTCATGGTGACCAGAAAGAGACCCCAAGGCCAGTTCCAAGGTCTCCAAATGCAAAAAATGGTAGGAAAGGGGAGGGGGCCATACTCATTCTGAAAGGAGAGGTGAGAAAGAGTCAGGTCAGATCAACCAAATGCTCCCAGTCCACTGAGGTTAAGGGATGTGAGGTATCCAGGGGAACTGTGTCATGTGACCACAGAAAGAGTGACCACTGAAAGAGTTTGAAAGCCATGCTTTCTGCAAGATGATCCACAGTGAAAATCTTCACAGAGGTAGAGTTGCTCAGGTATAGAATGGAAATGGTTTTTTTCTGGCTTTATTTAGAGCTGCCATTTGCGTACTTGGGCCCAACTGCTTGACCATTGTTGGGAGGGGGTGTAACTCTACAGTGCTAACCAGGGTTTTGGAGGGGAACATGTTATGGTTAGTGATCAATTCAGTGACTCATGAATGCAAGGCATAATGAAGACTCCTTTTGAACCTATATTTTTCTGAAATTCTCACACCACTCCAAAGTCGAAATTTACCTTGCCCTCATAGGAAAGGAAGAAAGTGCAATTTCAAAAGTTCAAGACATTAATGGAAGAAGTGACAGACCAGTCACTGTCACAAGCACATAACCCACTTTTTTAGGCACATATAGGTCCCACTTACTTGTACTGCCTCCTAAAATCACATGCTATTCTCTCTACAATGTAACTTGGAAAAAATATCCACCTAGCTTTTAGTTTTGTATAATGTTCTTAGGTTTGGCTTTAACAGAGGAGAGGCTAAATTTTGCTTCATTTATTAAACAAGTCCAAATTTATGGTGCACCTTTTAAAAAATTAACTTCTAGTTGCCTAGATGCAGAAGAGAGCTATATGGTAAGTATGAAAGGAGCTTCTCCCCTCCACAATCGATGGTAATCCGCTCTCTCATATGCCCCCATTTAAATTCTAATAGAGTTACAGTGCATTTATCATTGATAATATGTCAGGTATAGGCATATATTTAAATTTACACTGAGAGTATGTCGCTTTGCATTTTCAGAGTCAACTTGTGAGATAAGTGGCAATAACCTCACTCTTTCCCAATTAAAAGAAAATGAGACTCAGAGGAATGGAAGAGAACACTATCTCCCACTCAGCAAATAGTAACTGAGCAAAAAGGGGTAGGGTGTGGTGTTGAGATGCTGTTGTTCATGTAGAAAGGGAAATCTGTCCCCTTTCCTTTCTAAGAATGTCACAGAGGTATCACCCTGTACCAGGCTACCTGGGAAGTTACTTTTTTTGGTTTTGGTCACACCCGGCAGTGTTCAGGGGTTACTCCTGGCTCTAGGCTCAGAAATCGCTCCTGGCAGGCTTGGGGGAGTCATTTTTCTTTGGAGATTGATGGAGGAGCTGGGCCTTTTTCTGTCAAAAGGATGGCAGCTCTCCAAAGCAATATTGACTCCACATTCATCCTTATTTTTTCCACCATCTTAAGTTTTCTTATTCTTCTGCCTGACAAAACCATGCTTTGATACTCTTGGTTTTCTCATAGTCACTTTTCAAAAGTATGCTTTAAAATCATTCTGCATTGGGCCTGAAGTGATAATACAGCAAGTAGGGCACTTGTCTTGCACATGGCCAACCTAGGTTCAATACATGACACCACATATGATTTCTTGAGTCTGCCTGGGTGTAGATGTGGTCCAAAAAATAAATTAATTAATTAATTAGTTAAAATCACTCTGTGAATCATGTTTTTTAATTCAATGTTGTAATTTTCAAAAATCCCAGAAAATAAAACAAGAGGTAAATATTCTACCACAAGCTATACACAGAGGGGACCACTTATACTAGCAGCCTAGTGGGGAAAGGAGAAGAGTATGGGATGCATGCTGGGGACAAGAGTGGATGGAGGACAATATTGGTGGTGGGATTTCCCTGATTCAATGTCACTATGTACCTAAAATATTACTGTGAAAGATTTGTAATTCACTTTGATCACAATAAAAATTATTAAAAAAAAACCTAAGTGTTTTTAGACTTTAACAACTACATGTGACTGCAAACAAACTACATAAACATATTCTCTTGATTTGCCATCCTCAAAATTGGCATTAATTTTTAAAGATATGAGGAAGCGATATTGTCTGAACAACTCCTCAAAAGATAGTCTGGATCTGAATATAGGGATGACGTGGGGGATCATCAAGATGCCACTAAAATGGTGGTAGATAGTGATTTTATTTTCAAAATAGTTGCTTGAGGGGCCAGAGAGATAGCATGGAGGCAGAGCATTTGCCTTGCATGCAGAAGGATGGTGGTTCAAATCCCTGCATCCCATATGGTCCCGCAAACCTGCCAAGAGCGATTTCTGAGCCTAGAGCCAGGAGTAACCCCTGAGCACTGCCGGGTGTGACCCAAAAACCAAAAAAAAAAAAAAAGAACAAAAACAAAAAACAAAATTCTGCACTCCTATGTTCATCAAGCACAATTTACAATATCCAGAATCTGGAAACAACTCAGGTGCCTGACAACAGATGGATGCTAAAGAAACTAGGATACATCTGCACAATGGAATACTATGCAGCTATAAGGAAATGAAGTTATAAAGTTGCTTATACATGGATTGGACATGGATATTATTCTGCTGATTGAAATGAGTCAGAGAGAGAAGAAACATAGCAAATGTCACTATTCTGTGTGATATAAGAAAACTAAAAGACAACATAGTAATGATATCCAGAGACAATAGAGATGCAAATCAAGAGGACCAGTCTATGGTAGGAAGCTTGTTGCAAAGAGTGGTGAATGCAGTTAGAGAAGGGTCTCCTATGACAACGATAGTTGGAAGTGATCACTCTGGACAAGAACTGGGTGCTGAAAGAAGATAAAGTGACATACACAGTACCTCTTCATTAGCAATAGAACAAACAACAGAGTCAAAAAGAAAAGGGAGAGAGAGAATGAGAGAAGCAAAATTCCTGCCCCAAACACAGAAGTTATGGGGGTGAGTGGGAGGGAAGCCAGAAACATTGGTGGTGGGAAAAGTGCACTGGTGAATAGTAGTATACATTCTATAACTGAAACCCAACTATGAACAATTCTGTAACCACAGTGCTTAAATAAAGCAATAATATT
>PVKC010050205.1:0-10612 GCA_004027635.1 Crocidura indochinensis
AGGTTCACTCTCTGCGAGTACCTGCCCCCCCACGTGGTCATATATGTGGATGTGCCTGTCCCTGAGATCCAGAGTCGAATCCAGAAGAAAGGCAACGTAAGGCAGCACTTAGTCCCTCATGGTCTTGCATAATCACGCATGGTCCTATGCTGAGGAAAGGAAACTGCCGGCCACTTGTGAAATGGTCTGGGTTCTGCTCCACCATGCTGGGTCCTGGAGGTACTCAGGGCCACCTGTCCCTAGCCTGGGTCTGCATTGAAGGCAGATGTGGCATTGCCCTCCCTGTTCAGTGCCAGCACATGCCCTATCTAGGGTCTGCTCCAAAGCATAAGGTGGCGCGTTGCAACTTTCCAGAATATTCTTCCAAGGTCAAAAAATACGGACTCAAATATCTAAGAGATGTCCTTCCTCTGCATGGAATAATCTGGAAATCTCATGTATCTCGGTGCTGGTGAAACTGAGACACAGTTTCCCTGGAACTGCTGCTTTGTCGGGCCCCAATTCTGACATTTCTGAAAAAGCCTGAAAGAAATCAGAGTGTTCCAGGGTTTGCTTTCCCAGTAAAGACCTGATGCATGGCAGTACCAGCTAGAAAGACTTTGTAGAAGCCTTTCGCTGAGACCTGTATTCCCAGGCTTCTTCCTGCTCTCTGAAGGCCAGTGGCATATGGTTAAACCCTGAGGTCTAGCTGATATGGGGTGGGACTCATGGGTAAACTGAGACCTCCAGCCTTGCAGGGCTCCAAGGGGGACATGGCAGCTGTCCCTGGGGCTCCAGGTATCTGAGAGATGCAGCTGACTTGTTGCACTAGGGAACAGGTCCAAGGTGCTCGCTAGGCTAAAACCCAGGTCTGCTGTCAGCCCACTCCCCAGCGGTGCCTAGCAGGGTAACTGGTCTTCATTTTGTGGGTGCTCAGGAATGCAGATTGTTTCACACTACCTTGCTTTTGTGCAGCCACACGAGATGAAGGTGTCTCCTGCCTATCTCCAGGACATTGAGGACGCCTACAAGAAAACTTTCCTCCCTGAAATGAGGTGAGCGAGGCCAAGTGGATGACATGTCCAAAGGGTGGGCTGGGGTGGGTTTTGCAGATGTGGCAGCACTTCGGATTCCGGAAGGTTCCTACCTCAAGGTCCCGCCTCTTCATTGTCTCTGTTCTCCTCTAAGGTTGTTCAAGCAGACTCACATGTGCCCAGAGATGGTCTGTGCAGGGCAGATTTCAGCTCTGGGACTCCAGCCTTCCTGTCTTAGAGGAGACACAGGGATACATGTCTCTGTCCTCCCCCTCTCCCCCCAAGTCCCTGTTGCTGCTCTAGGACAGTCAGTTGTTTGCACCTATCACCCTGGACTGGGGTCCCCGGTGGTGCCTGAGCTTCCTGGAAGTCTCATTCTGTGCTATCAGGAGGATCTCCTGAGCCATAAAATGCCAGTTAACTGGGACTGAGTCACTGCGAAGCTGTAGTCCTTCTGGAAGCAAAGCTCCTTTCTAAGCTGAGCTGTGTTGGCCGAGCGCACCTCTGTAGCTCATCATGGGTCCACATCCATGGCCCTTCTGCAAGGCCATGCTGGGCAGGGTCAGGGAGCAGAGATAAAAGGACAGATGCAGGGAAGGGCACAGGGGCATGAATGGGGCACAGGACTGCGAAACTGCACCATTGCCTTGATTTCGGACCTTGATTCTGAGCATTTGCTGCTCAGCAGCTGTTGTGAGTGTTCAGTGCTCAGGGGGACTGTGTCGAGGTCTGGGAGATTGTGGGCTTCCTGGTGAATCTTAGCATGAGGGAAGCAGGGTCTACACCCTGTGGACTGGGTTCTTCTGGTGTCCTGCTGCTCCCGTTGAGGCTCCTGGCTGCACGTGCCCACAAACCTGTAGTGTCAGGTCAGCTCCACACACTAAGCCATCAGTCCTTTGGAGCAGGAGGAAAGACCCTCCTGGGGCCTGGTAGCCTCTCTGGGGTGGCCCCTAAGAGCTGAGACCTGGGCCAGGCAAAGGGTGCTCGGTGGCCAATCTCCATGGCCAGGAACTGGTGGCGAAGTCTGCCCAGGGTGACTCTGGCTGTAGAGACCGTATGTGGGGCCCCAGCACTGCTGACAAAGCAAAGCTGACCCCGCTACTCTGGCTCTGCTGACCTGGAGTGAATCATGTGGAGGCTCCTATTAGTCTCTCATATTCTTGTGGCCTTTAGTGTCTGCTCCACCTCACCCCCGGCCATCTGGCCAATCCAGGCTTGGAATTCATGGTTGTGGGATAGGCCTGGCCCCTCCAGCTGGGCCATGACCACCAGGCCCTGTGAGGCAGCCAGTGTCTGGCTCCTATAGGCACATTCTGTGTGGCTGTGGGGTCTCAGTGCTGTTTTTCCTCACCTGTAGCCTCGAGGTTTGGATGCTTGACGTTCTTTTCTTTTCCTTGCAGTGAGAAATGTGAGATTCTTCAGTACACAGCCAGGGAGGCTCAAGATGCAGAGAAGGTAAAAATGTGGGTACAAAGTGTTTTCCTGTTTCCAAGTTTGATTCTGGCCTTGGGATCCAACAGATTGGATTGCCTGTCAACTCTGTTCTCCCTGTTCTCAGAAAGGACTGCACATGGGAGTCTGAAGGAAACACCAGGCTGCCTCTTACCTGTCCCTCTCAGACTGATGTTCTCTAAAATAATTCCTTTTGTGATCGTAGAATTCTAAATGGTGAAGGTACAGATAATTTGGGGTTACCTCTTCCAGAGTATATTAGGTAGATGGTGAAATTGAGAACCAGGTAGAATGTAGTAATGAAAAGCTACCAGTTCTTCCAAATGCTGTAAGGGTGTCTAGGAAATTAGTCAGTCTGCAGCAGTATTTAGGAGAACTTAAACAAACAAAAAAAAACCTTAAAATTTATTTTAAAAATAAATATGGGGCCTGAATGAAAGTACAGCAAACCTGGTACATGCCCCAAAGGTGGCTGATCCAGGTGCAGTCCTACTCACCTCAAATGTCCCCTTGAGCCAGGAGACAGAGGCAGTGTAAGCTCTTATTATTTTGCATGTGACCCAAAAAACTGTAAAGAAAAAATGAATGAAGTTTGCTCCCAGACACAAAAATACAGAACTATAATATAGAAAGTACTGGTTTATCAGTGATACAACAATAATCACGTGAACAGTGGAATAGTCAGAAACTGCCCCTGTGTGCACATGTGTACGTGTGCACCCTTTTGTGATCAGGTCTTGTCTGTTAAAGGAGAATTAAAATTAATTACAGGGACATCGGTTCTTTCTAGGATGACAACAAGGTAGCAGACCAGTGTTCTCCGTAACTCCCGGCCTGGTGGCACACAGTCCTAGGAGGTAGACAGGCAGACGAGTGCTGGGAGGGAAGAGGTTAGGAAGGGGCTGCCCTGCTGGTGGTGGTGTTGAAGGTAGAGCTGGTAGTGAGTCAGGGCAGGAAGTACCCATCACCCTGAACAGGTGGGTGCAAAACTTGGCACTTCAGAGAGTGCTTGATAAAGTTGGACCAGGCCACTTCTTTGGGACAAGACCTAGACTCAGATCTCTGGGAACCAGACTCCTGGTATCTGTGTTGATTCAGATTCAACCTTCTAGAATGAAGGGACCGTAAGGAAGTGTCTGTTCTCACTGCTGCTTTCTTGGCTCTGCTCAGGGATCACTTCTGATGGGCTCAGGGTCATGTGGGTGCCAGAGATCAGACCTGATTGGTCACTTGCAAGGCCAATGCCCTGCCCACTGTTATCCTGTCCCTTAGTCTTGATGCCTGTTCTCCCTGCTGCCTGCCTGTGGGATGTTTTTTATGACCCGTGAGATTCTGGGCAAAGCACTCAAATTGAGGATCTTTGGGGCCCAGGGCCCCTGACCTGGCTGTGCTCTGTTCCCCCCCTCCCCACCCCCGGCCATCCCACAGTGCTCAAACTCCCCTTTGCCTGCCCTCATCTGGTATCTCCTGTTCAGGTGGTGGAGGACATCGAGTATCTCAAGTATGACAAGGGTCCATGGTTGGAGCAGGATGATCGCAGGTTCCACAATCTTCGGATGCTGTGAGTTATGGGTTAGAGTGGGGGGTGGGGGGCGCCGGTACTGGGACTCTCCACTTTTGCTGGGTTCCTCTGGCCCTGAGGCCAGGCAGTCTCGACAAAAAGGATGCAAGGGCTACTGAACTGGGGGCCCCCTGCTCCCATCTCTGCCTCCTGGGCCAGTCAAGGACGTGGGTCCATGCCCACTCCAGATTTGGTTCTAGTCTCCCTTCCCTGAGATCCATCACCCACTCTGCCCCTCACCTGGCCCCCATCCTCTTCCACCCTGGCACCAGGTGAGTTTGCACAGAACTGCCACAGGGATTGGCTCTATCCTTGTAGCCTGCAGGACTGCCTGAGGGCTCCTCGGCTTCCACAGCACCCCTCCAGTCAGTGCCTCCAGTCAGTCACCCTTCATCAGCCCTGTGAGGCCCCGGCTTCTTGTCCTGAGTGTCCCTGATCATGGCATGTCTGGATATGGATGCATTTGGCATCTGCTCAGCCCTGCTTTCCTGCAGTGTTGCAGCATCACAGCCTTCCATGCGGTGCTCAGTCACTTCCTCCAAAAGGTGGGTGGGTGTACTTGTCTCTAGAGGGAAGAAAAGGCTTTCTGCCTTCTACCTTCTACTGGCACTGAGAGTTACTTGTTTGGCTGTAGTTCTGCTGTGTCAATGTAGACGGCACTGCTGCTGCTCTGTGTGTCTCTGTGCCCCCACCCCCCAAGTCAAGTAAGGCAGGTGTCTTGGGAATTGGGGGATTATTTCAGAATGTGGAACAGGCCATCTTGGTTTTGGTTAACAGTAAAAATGTGCCCTCCAGCCTCAGCAGAACTTGATTTATTGAATTTATTGAATCCTTGTAACATCTCTGGAATCATTTTATGTCAGAGTCTAGCACATGTTTGGATGCAGGTGTGGGAAGGTTTTGTCCTGTAGGTGGTACCTGTGGGCATCCTGTGGAACCCAGGCCAGGTGGAGGCACCTTCCCCTTTAACCTTCATCAGCACCCCTGGGCTCTCGGTGCTCTTGGGTCTCAGGGAAGGCCAGGGCCTGGACTGACAGCGGTTGGGATCAGTGCTATGATGGGCAGAGACAGTGCCAGAGTCCACAGGAATATGCTTTTGGGTGGAATGCATGGACATACACACACAGAGACCTCTCCTGCCATCTGGGCACCCCAGAGAGAATCATGCTCTCTGAGCTCTAAGGAAGAGACGTGACCCTAGTGCTTCTTCTCACCCCAAGTGCTTTTTTGTATTAGTCTCCAAGTATTCCGACTTCATTCAGACTGACTTTAGCTTAAAGTGAACACATACTAGTCAGTGCAGTTTCAAGTGCTCAGAAACAAACTGGTGAAAAGAGCATGGCCTATGGCTCATGTTATGAGTGCCAAAGAGAGCAGGAGCTTAGACCTTCTGTGATGAAGCTCTCCAACTGTGCTGGGGTCGCCTAGCACCCCATCCCTGTAACTCGTGAGGTTCTGGTGCACCCTAGTCAGCATCTTCAAGTACCTGTGTACCCCTCTCTGTCTCTGGGAATGGGATTCAGCTGTGCAGACTTGACCCACTCCATCCCATACGGTCCCTCTGGACCAGAGGGTCAGGTGTGTAGGACAGAGGTGCCATGTGACCCTCCTCTGTGTTGCAGGGTTCAGGATAAGCTAGAGGTGCTGAAATATACACACTACCCTGTGTACCTTCCTGAAATCACCATCGGGGCTCATCAGAGCGACCGTGTCTTCCGCCAATTTACCGAGGTGAGCACTGCAGGGATTGGGGACCCAGGGAGAAGGACCCCTAGAGAGATTGAGCACCCATGAGCTCTCCCCCTTCTCTGAAGGGGCCTTTGTCACTACACCTGAGGCCTGGGTCTGCAGCTCGGCCAGGCCTATCAGCCCTGTGAGGCCCCGGCTTCTTGTCCTGAGTGTCCCTGATCATGGCATGCAAGGATCTGTAAAATGGGCCTTTCTGGGTATGGGTCACCCATGGGAGGAGTTTCTCGACCTTCCCCCCCCACCCCCCACTGGGCAGGCGCTGGGATGGGAATCAGAGAGCCAGGGCGCCAGGGACAGCATCAAGCCGCCGTGTTCACCCGCGGCCTCTCTCACAGCTGCCTGGCCGCAAGTACTGTCCTGGTTACAACGAGGATGTGGGTGACAAGTGGATCTGGCTCAAGTGAGCAGTACAGCTGCTGGGCACCAACAGAGACTCGCAAGCAGGAGCCAGCCCTATACGGGGTGGATCGTGTGGACCCTGTGGACTGTCTGCAGAGCCTTCCCACCTGGCCCTGCTACAGCCCCTCTGCTGCCATCAATAAACCATGTTTCTCTGCTCTGGCTATGTTCCATGCACCATCACTGCATGCATGCATGAACACACGGTGGCTTGGGCTGGTGGGTTGGGTGGGAGGGATCAACCTGCAGGCACATCCTCTGTGGGATCTGAGACTGATGACACTTCTCTCATCTTGGTCCCTGGGAACTGAGCTGTGAGCTCCTGGGACAGTGGCATGGCCAAGCCTGCAGCTGGTTTTCAGTGGCATCAGCTTTCCACGTTCCTCTGTGGCATTGATCCCTCCCAGGCCCCTTGTGACACCAGTCCCCAGGTGGCATTTTTTTCTTCCAGGTCCCAATTACGCACCAAATCCCAGCTCCAGGTGCCCCCAGTCCCAGCACACAGATCCCAGCTGTGACCTGCCCATTGGTCCTCGCTGATCTCACTGGCTGCTAGTCTGTATCCTTGCATACCTGAATGTGCACAACCATATGCACAGACACAGATACCCAGTGCTGCTCTGTGCTCTGTCCCTAACACTCAGTTTCCGTGGCCTTGTGGTGCCTCTTCAGGCTAATGCTGCCCAGGCTCCAAGTGACCATTGCCGCTCTGCCCTTTAATGCTCAGCTTCTCAGTTGATAAAGCATGGGACTCAGAGCACAAGGGAAAAATCTCTTATGTGAGGGGACTTGCTGCTGAGAGGATGCACTTTGCTGAGGGTCCGGCAGCCCTCCAGAGCCCACAAGACGTTTGCATAGCCACAGCAGCACATCTGACATGGAGCGTAGCCTGGTCTCAGCCCATTATTAGCAAAACCACCACTGCATGGTTTAGGACCAGCGCTGGGCTTCGCACATTGCCTCAATCAGCAGAGTCATCTCACTGTCTTGTCTGCACCAAGGCACACTTGTCATACTGAGCTGCCAGCCCCTGACCTTCCCCTGCTAGGTGCCACGTGGACTGGTGCAGGAAGGTCCTGCAGTGTGCAGAGGGAGTGTGCTGTATCCAGAAGCATGGCCTCAAGGCACCTGATGGCCTCAGTCTTTGAGTCCCATTTCCTAGAGATGCACTTCCTAGAGATGCACCGGTGGGTGGCACAGGTCAACACTGAACAAGCCCAGAATCTGGAAGTTGCTACCATGCTGTTTGTTGGATCACAGAACAACTGGGCCCAGTGTAGATGCTGCATTGAGCAGTTCAGGAGCTCTGGCCTGGCTTGGAGGAACCCAGTGACCAGGAAACCCCTGTCCTGTTGCTGCCCCAGCTCCCCTCCCATAGTACCCGCTATTCTTCCCAGCCCCTCTCTGCAAAAGCAATTTAATTAAAATTAGAAATAAAAACATACAAAAAATATACATTGTAGGTTTCAAGTACGTACCATGAAAAAAACAGAACTTTCTAGGGATGCCACCATTGATCACAAATCTAGGTGAGCCCGGAGAGTTAGCACAGTGGTGTTTGCCTTGCAAGCAGCCGATCCAGAACCTAAGGTGGTTGGTTTGAATCCCGGTGTCCCATATGGTCCCCGGTGCCTGCCAGGAGTGATTTCTGAGCAGATAGCCAGGAGTAACCCCTGAGCACCACCGGGAGTGACCCGAAAACCAAAAAAAAAAAAAAATCTAGGTGAATCCTTGTACAATTTACATTGGAACTTGGTGAAGCTAGAAAACTAATTTTTAGAGTTATAATTTAAAATAGAATTAATAGAATTTACTCCCAACTTTTATCTTTATTTTGCCTTTTGCTTTTTTGGACCATACCTGGCAGTGCTCAGGGTTCACTCCTGGCTCTCCCTCAGGAATTACTCCTGGCAGTGCTCAGGGGTCTTATGGGATGCTGGTGATCAAACCCAAGTTGGCCACATGCAAGACCCCTTCACCCCACCCCAAATGTCATCTCATCCTAAAAGTCAAACCTACGAAGAATAGAAAATCACTTGGATGGAGGTTATTAACTGTCTATTTGATTTGATGAAACCCACTCTAGAAATTAAAAATAAGACTCATGGCTGTGCAAGGATGACACGCAAATTCGTGAATCATTCCATATTAAAAAAAAAAAAAACTCATGTTTAGAGAATTGGGAAGAGAACTCTCCAAAAAGTATGAAGATCCCCATTCCCCAAAAATGTTCAGAACGGACATCTTGAAGAAAGTAGATTATTTCAAACTATCAACCTAACCTAGATCCTATGGATTTTTTTTGTCAGTTATACAAAGCTTCATTAATATTATTTATGCACTCATCTTGTCAGATATTTTTTACTTGTTAACTTGAATTTTTAATTTACTTAAAAACATGAAGTTAATCATGAAAGATTTACGTTGTTCTACTGAGCTATAAATCGACGACAATCTACAATTCTAATTGTGTATGTTTTATATTAAAACATCTAAGTTATTTAATCAGTTTGATTAAAAGAATGAAAATGGCTCCTATTTAGCATGGTTGTATAAAATACTAATACCTGGAACTTTGGTTGTTTTGGTATCTGCAGAGAGCCATAGTAGAGTGGTGAAACAGGGTTATTGGTGAAGCGGTGATTATTAGTTTTGTAGATTTAAGGAAACCCCCCCCCCATTAATCACTTCAAAATAATAAGTTGAGGGTCTCATCTAGAATTAGAATTATTATTAGAAATAAACTTTTTAGGGGCCAGAGAGATAGTATGGAGGTAAGGCATTTGCCTTGTATGCAGAAGGACGGTGGTTTGGATTCCGGCATCCCATATGGTCCTGTGAGCCTGCCAGGAGCGATTTCTGAGCGTAGAGCCAGGAGTGACCCCTGAGCTCTGCCGGATGTGACCCAAAAACCAAATACTACTACTATTAATAATAATAAATTAACTTTTTATTTTAATAATCTTTATAACCAGCTGTGTGGTGGGGCAAACTTGGAATTATCAAACATTTACTCTTCTTTCCATCATGGAATTCCCCTGCTTAAAGTCCTTGCCTGATCTCATTTTTAGTCTGGAATTATATTTTACTTTTTCTTCCCATCCTGTACATGCCAATGAGTTTGTTCCAATCTGTTTCCAGCTAATTTTATTGGAGAAGTCAGAAAGAAACTAAGAAGAGTAGGGAGAGTTTTTCTCTTCCTCACAAAGTGACAATCATAAATTTTAAATTTTATCTTTTTAGAGATGGTAGATGTTCTAATTCTGGCAGGTATGGAGTGGGAGGAATGTACTTTTGTAAAACAGTTGCATGTAGGCTCTAGAACCTTGACGTGTTTGGGATCAGCAGAAAAGATTTTTGAGTTATGTCTCAGAAGGATAGCATGGTTGTGTTTTGTTTGTTTGCTTGTTTGTTTTGCCATATACTGATATCGTGGTATCTAAAATTCTACCAGTAATAAAGCTTTCCATGGGTTGCATGGATTTTAAGACTTCTAAGAGTTTCTTATTAATGGAATTGCCATTGTGCTTCATGAAAAAATCTCTATCTAGATGAGAACTTCTTAAACTTTCCCACCAAGACTCCTCTACAGCCAAGAAATACAATACAGATAAGTTCTGACAGAAACACGTCAGCTTCATTGCAAAGCTGATTTTGAATTGATTTTTGGTCATTTACATTCAGTAAACCTATACTGTTGCCTCCACATGTTTTCATGACCTCCACTCTCATTGAATGGTCCCCCATTATTAAAATCACAAGCTACACTTTAAGCAGTTATGTCCTAGAACTCAGCCAGAAATAATAGAGATGATAAAAATACTCTAGATTATAGACATCATGTCAAATATCTTTTCCTTGTTTCTCAAGTTCTCAACTTTGTCCTTAAGTATGTCAACATGCTGTGCAAGTTAAAGCAACAGTCCCAGTGACCCTAAAGCAGTGGTCAGCAACCTTTTTCAACTGAGCCAAGTCTCATCAAAACCACGATTGAAATTTATTCTGAGAGCCACACAGGGCGCGTACTGACAGAGGCTAGGAGCAGAGTCCTGACTCGTGGAGTGGCCACCCGGCACACAAAAGAGCCAAATTAAAAGTGTAAAGAGCCACATGTGGCTCACGAGCTGCAGGTTGCCGACCACTGCCCTAAAGGAGTATGAATAGATATTT
The DNA here is from genome assembly GCA_004027635.1 of Crocidura indochinensis. Classification (NCBI taxonomy): domain Eukaryota; kingdom Metazoa; phylum Chordata; class Mammalia; order Eulipotyphla; family Soricidae; genus Crocidura; species Crocidura indochinensis. The sequence goes on from PVKC010050205.1 coordinate 10,345, forward strand.
CCATGACCATGTCAAAAACAGCCAGGAACAAATCTGGCCAAATGTGTCTTTAATGTTGATGATAATGAATGATAAGGAACAGGAGGCCGGGCGGTGGCACTGGAGGTAAGGTGCCTGCCTTGCCTGCGCTAGCCTAGGACGGACCGAGGTTCAATCCCTCGGTTTCCCATATGGTCCCCCAAGCCAGGAGCGACTTCTGAGCGCATAGCCAGGAGTAACCCCTGAGAGTCACTGGGTGTGGCCCTAAAACCAAAAAAAAAAAAAAGAG
>PVKC010050206.1:0-10609 GCA_004027635.1 Crocidura indochinensis
GAACTCTACCCTGGCCCTTTCTGCCACAAATCATTTCTCAAACTCAACTAGTCCAGGGTGTGTGATGAAAATGTGCTCTGGATTCCATTCCCAAGAAGAATATCTCAAAAGACAATGGAGAGGCTTATATATTCTTTGTATGTTTAATACCTCTATGATAATACCTATTAACCTGCTTACACCCAAATGTAAGGTAGTCTCCTACATCACTTTTTCCCTTACTTGTTTTTAATTAATTTTTTCTTTCTTTCTTTCTTTATAACTATATATACATATACATATATATATATGTCTTGTTTTTGTTTTCTTCTCTTCCTTAATGTCACCTGTTTTGGTTCTGTTTGGTACAAAATCTACAAATAAAAGTATTGCCTGAGATAGAAGCTCAGATCAAAACCAGGGCACAGAGATGATGGAACCTGACACTCTCACCCCCAAATGCACTAGCAATGTAATATGACACAATTCCTTTTTGCAAAGTCATACTAAATAAGGGGAATTTTTACATATAGAAAGAAGCTCTTTTCTACTATTGATAAGAACTCATACATTTTACAATACAGGGTGTCTCCCATCTTGAACATATGTCATTTGAACCAAACTTAGAATACATATGATTAGACAATGACCATCCAGCCTAGATCCCTAGCTCTCAGACACAGAAGCAACACAGTTCTCTGCAACAGCTTCAGGAACCAAACTCTGAACTTTCTTTTTAGTGTCTTGTTTGGGGGCCACAACAAGTGGTGTCAAAGGCTTACTTCTACCTATCGTATTCAGAGATTACTCCTAAGAGTGTTCAGGAGATTTAATTCTGTTTGATCACATGCAAGACAGTTATTCTACTCACTGTCCTATCTCTGCAGACCCCTGAACAAATACTTTCAATAATTTCACAATTGATGTGTTCAAATATATATGTACATATATGCATATATATTGTTTCATCAACACAGTAATTAATATAAATGTCAATTAAGGGCTAGAGTGATAACACAGCAGTAGGGCATTTGCCTTGCACACAGCTGACCTGGGACCAACCTGGGTTTGAAAACCAGCATTCCACATGGTCCCCTGAGTCTGCCAGGAGTGATTTCTGCATTCAGAAAAGATGGTGACCCTAAAGAATCAAAAGTAACCCTGACCACCACCAGGTGAACCCAACCGCCTTAAATAAAATAAAATAAAATAAAATAAAACAAAATAAAATAATATAATATAAAATAAAATAGAAGACCAATGTTTCTAGGAGTTACTTGCTTCTTTTATTTGTTTAAAAATTTTGGAGTATTTAATTTGTTTCACCTTTCAGAATAACAGTCTACTATGAGGCCTTACCCTTTCCTATTTTAAAATGTATAGTATCTTTCCATTATGTATCATTGTACTGTAACAAAGGCCTTCAAATAAATTTTAGTGATTATTTTTCCCATTCATTATAGGTCATGTTATGATATATTCACTACATTTATAGTGTTTTTGTATGTTGAACCATTCTTTAATCTTAGGGGTAAATTATTCTGCCTCATGTATACTTCTAATGTCCAATTGAAATTTATTTGCAAAGATATTATTTTCCATCTGTGCCTATCAAGGGTGTTAATTTATATTAGTATTTTAGTCAAAGATAAAAGCCATAAAAACATAGAGATAAGCCTTTGTTGTGTTCACACAGGTGAAGTTAATATTTGTGCTTCCAAAAAAAAGTATAAATCCCAATATCTCATATTAAATAAGAAGGAACACATTGTTGATATATATTTTTGAGTTTCTGCATGCTTAGATAGACCTCTCTAAAATCACCAAAGGAAAAAATCTTTGCTGATACATTTTCTCATCAGGTGGGTCTTGGAAACTTTCGAACCTGATTTTTTTTACTCTAAGATCTTTACCTTATCATCTTCTCCTTACATACCTGAGGAAATTCACTGTGAGATCTCACATGGGGATTGGTTGAGCCCTGAATGTTGCTATGAATGAGAAGACACAATATATCCTCGCAGGATTTTATTATTTTCACATTTTTAAATAATATTTTATTTAAACACCTTGATTACAAACATGATTGTGGTTGGGTTTCAGTCATGAAAGAACTTCCCCCATCACCAGTGCAACATTTCCATCACCAATGTCCCAAATCTCCCTCCTCCCCAAAACACTCCCCCTATACTCTAGACAGGCTTTCTATTTCCCTCATATATTCTCATTGTTAGGATAGTTCTCAATGTAGTTATTTCTCTAACTAAAATCATCACTCTTTGTTGTGAGGCTCATGAAGTGAGCTGTAACTTCCAGCACTCTTCTCAATAGACAAGTGAGACCATTCTGGATCTATCTCTCTGACTTATTTCACTCAGAATAATAGATTTAATGTACATAATGTATAGAAAAATTTCATGACTTCATCTCTCCTGATGACTGCATAATATTCCATTGTGGATATGTACCACAGTTTCTTTAGCCATTCATCTGTTGAAGGACTTCTTGGTTGTTTCCAGAGTCTTGCTATGGTAAGCAGCGCTGCAATGAATATAGGTGTAAGGAAGGGATTTTTGTATTGTATTTTGTGTTCCTAAGGTATATTTCTCGGAATGGTATAGCTGGATCCTATGGGAGCTCAATTTACAGGTTTTTGAGAAATCTCCATATCACTTTCTATAAAGGTTGGACTTAGATGGCATTCCCACCAGCAGTGAATAAAAGTTCCTCTCCCTCCACATCCCAGCCAACACTGCTTGTTCTCATTCTTTGTGATGTGTGCCAATCTCTGTGGTGTGAGATGGTATCTCACAGTTGTTTTGATTTGCATCTCCCTGATGATTAGTGATCTGGAGCATTTTCTCATGTGCCTTTTGGCCATTTGTATTTCTTCTTTGTCAAAGTGTCTGTCCATTTCTTCTCCCCATTATTCTTACATTTTTTACATACAAACTTATTTGATAGATATCCTCCAGTTTTCTTTGGAAGAATGGCTGGTGGTGAAGCCCTTAATTTCTCTAATTCTTTACATTTGTCCTAATTTTTTCCTGTTTGGTATGTGACTTGTTAAATTACTTGTTAATTTTGTCTCTTTTATTTTCAATTAAATTCAAAACCAAAGTGTTCTACAAGATGAATCTAACAAAATAAATTGCATTGACATAATAAGGTTTGTTTGTTTTGGGGGGACACACCTGGCAGTGCTCAGGGGTTACTCCTGGAGCTATGCTCAGAAATCGCTCCTGGCAGGATCAGGGGACTATATGGGATGCCAGGATTCGAACCACTGTCCTTCTGCATGCAAGGCAAGCACATTACCTCCATGCTATCTCTTTGACCCCATTATAATGAGTTTTGGACCTCTTTAAGGTCACCATCATTTCCACTGACTGTGCCTTCCTACTCAATACCCAGGAATTAGGTTTCCAACACTAATGACATCCTGCAATTGACGGGAAAGAGCTGCAGTTTTTCCACAGGATAACTTTTAGGACTGGGTCTTTAATATTTTAAGGGAATAATATTAAAGAAGTTAGGGAAAAATCTTAAAAGTAGATTTTCTTTTGTATTTGACCAACATGGATTAGATTTTATATATCCCATATTATCCCCAAATCCCACCAAGACTGATCCCTGAGTGAAGAACCAGTAATATCTCCTGAGTATCATGGGGTGCACCCTCCCCAAAAGTAGACAGTGAGACAGATCATGACAATGAAGTATGGTCTAGAAGAAGATTGAAATTCCAGTCCCATAAAATAGGAAAATGCTGGAGAGGAGGGTGGGAAAAGTAGTTACCAGGCCTTTGCTCCAAAACCTATTTCTTTTGGTCTCCTCCCCCAGGATAAACTCATTATTATGTAATTAGCACTGTTATTTGCAACGCTCAATTGTTTATTTCTTTTTTTTTGTTTGTTTTTGTTTTTGTTTTTGGGTCACACCCAGTGACGCTCAGGGGTTACTCCTGGCTATGCGCTCAGAAGTCGCCCCTGGCCTGGGGGACCATATGGGGCACGGGGGATCGAACCGCGGTCTATCCAAGGCTAGCGCGGTAAGGCAGGCACCTTACCTCCAGCGCCACCGCCCGGCCCCCAATTGTTTATTTCTTAATAAATTATGGACACATATGCTCAGAATCCTTTTTACTTACATAAGCCTTCAATTATTAATCACCCACCTAACTCTATTCTGAATTACACCTCAATCTGAAGTGATCACCTAACTCAGCTTAAAGATACAATAAAAACAATAATTTGTGCCTATCAGGGAAACTATTAATATGCACCATTCCATTTTATGATTTTATGCCATCCAATAAAATAAAACTCAAGCTCATAATAAAGCTCTACCACTGGTGGTGGGTAGAAAGACTAATAATCAGGCCAAGGTATAGACTTATTAAGAATATTTCTTTTAAACTCTGTGTTTATGATACTCTCTCAATGATGAGTTGAAATATATCTTTCTATCCATACAGATATATATATCTCTTTAAGCACAATATACACTTTATATAAAGTATGTAGAAACATATCAGTAACTCTTTGGTAGGGATTTGTAATTAATTAGACAATTAGGCCCTGGATAACTGGATAAAAGAAAAATCTATTTTTTTCTCATACATGCTTTTCCTCAGGCACCAACTGAGAACTTCCTATTAATTTTATATCTTGTAATTTAGATAATAGGACTCATAAAATAACACTGAATTGAGATTGGAAAGCAATTGAACTGTAAGGAGGTAAGTTTTAAAAGGAAAGGAACAATATTTGTCTCTAATCAGTCTCTTCAAACATTGTTCTATGCCCATGATTTGATAAAAGCAAAACTCAATTTGCTGGGGCTGGAGCAGTGGTGCAGTTGGTAGGATATTTGCCTAGGAAAGACCATGGTTCTATTCCCCAGTGTCCCATATGGTCCCCAAACCAGGGGTGATTTCTGAGCACATAGCCAGGAGTAAACCATGAGTGTCACTGGGTGTGACCCAAAAACAAACAAACAAACAAACAAAAAAGCCCTAACAAAAAACAAAACAAAAAACAACTCAATTTGCTGCTTCCCATTGGACCTAGTTCTTAATCTTGCAAACATAAAGTAACTCCTTTCCTCAGTCATAACCTCTCTAGCTTTCATAACTTGAAGAGAGGGAAAATATAAAGTGATTGGGGCTGCTAAATCTGTAAACCTAATGAATAGATAACCCAAATAGGGGTTACATGTCTCCTTCTTTACTAATATGTGATCTCAGGAGAAAGGGATAAAAGAAGGAAGCAAAAGAATAGAAAACTGTAGGTGCATAGCAGAAGACAGCTAACCGGCATCTTCCAACTCTCTAAGAATTCCTAATGTTCAGACTGAGTAAAAGGAGTATTAGGGGGATGGAAAAGGAAGTGCAGGTATTATTAGCTTTGGTCTTTCTTACCTGAGTTTTGTGAAAAGCTTCCACAAGAGCCTGTGTCTGGAATGCCTGTATCACATCTTTTGCCCAAACAAAGTAATTTAACACATCATTGTTACTCCATTCCCACCCACCTCTGTTGTGTTGTTATGGCAAAGGTAATGGAGAGCCCCAATAAGTCATAATAGACAGGAAAGTGCTCTCTACATGATTATATTATAGGAATATCAATATGTTACCCAGAATCATTAAATTTGATACAGATATGGAATTGACATATTGAAAAGGTTCTTTATTTTTTTTTCTGAGCATTATAATGCAAGTTAATATCTATAGATACCAATGAGAGACCTCGAGAGAAACATATGTTCTTTGATAATATATGATGTTGTATAGTTTGTTAGCTCTTTTATCTTAAAGACAGTCAAAGTTCTATAGGTAAAATATATGCCTCATATTTATCATTAATTTAATAAATTGAATTACATAGAGATCCAAGTGTATAAGCACACATAAGTGGAACCTGATGGTAATGAGAGGCAAAGCATAGATGCAAGAATTTTTGGAACAGGATGCATTCTCTTCCAGTAACTGTTGGGAATAATCACAGGTGTGTCTTCTTTCCAATAACACTTTTATTTGCACTGACAAAATAAAAACCTGATTCCATCACTTCCCGACAGTGTTAAGGTCATATTTTATCATGTACTTTTTGATGAAATATGATTTCACGAAATATTTATATTTATTTTTATTTTATAAAATAAAATTTTATTTATATTTATTTTATTTTATTTATATTTATATTTATTTTATATTTATAATTAATCTGAATATGACCTTTGAGTCCTTCATTATTTTTAAAATGCAGGATTATCTATATTAATAAGAAATATTTTTGTTTATTTTATATCTTCCTAACTATGTCAAACCTAGTGACTACTCAAGATATGTGCTTGTGAGTTGAGTAATCCTGTAAGTGCTTCAGTGACCAAACTATGTGTAGTTGGGGACCAAATTCAGGCCTCCAGTATGCAAAGCATTTGCTCAGCTGTATCATCCTTCAATAAATCAATATACTGTTTAAAATGCTAGTTTATTTTAATGTGAACTTAATAGTACAAACTTTAAAACATTTAGAGAGTGAAGACATATTATTGTTCTTACAAAGAAGTAACAATGAGGTAAGATACAGAATGTAAGTTTACATTTCTGATCAGATAAGTCTTTTGTTCGGGGAAGGTAATTTTCTTGTCTTTATGTTTTTTTTTTGTTTGTTTTGTATTGGTTTTGGTTTTTTGGGTCACACTTGTTTGATGCTCAGGGGTAATTCCTGGCTATGCGCTCAGAAATCGCCCCTGGCTTGGGGGGACGATATGGGACGCCTGGGGAACAGAACCGAGGTCCTTTCTTGCAAGGTCCTGCTTGCAAGGCAGACACCTTACCTCTAGTGCCACGTCTCCTGCCCCTATCTTTATGTTTTTTTATATTTGTGCCACATCCAGAAGTGCTTAAATCTGCCTTCAGGAATTATTTCTGGTGGGGCATCCAAAGAACATATGGGATGACAGGGATTGAATCCAGAGTGACCACTGCATGGCAAGTCACATTGGAATACCATGCATCCTCAAGAAAAAAAAATATATAAAGTCATGCATTTTGTCTCAACTTGGATGAAAACTTAGGTGATATGATCAGCAAAAAAAAAGTTAAAGGCAGGAAGACAAATACAGAATGATCTCATTCATGTGTGATAGAAAAATCAAGGGTACGGGAAAACATCACTTAATAATAACTTGAATAGTATAGATGTGAGAGTTCCAAGTAGGAGTGGAAGGGAAGAGGGAAAATATTAGGTTGTCTGTAAATAGCATGAAAACATATCTGAAACACATGAGCAATGATCAAGTAAGGTAAAGTTATAAACTAATTACATAATTGCTAGTCAAATAATAATAGGAAGATGGGCAAGAGAAGGAAAGTTGTAGAAAAGAAAAGTTGTAGAATTACAGGCAATTTGGTAGCAATAGTATGCACCAATTTTGTATGCTATTATCATAAACTTGAACACAATTGTAGCATTATATGTAAACTTTAAAACATTTATTTAGAAAGAAATAAGAGTTTTATTATTATCATGCAATACTGAGAACAACCACAGTTGGACTATTGAACTATTCATGGATGTCAATTAAAACCATAAATAGATATGGAAATTGAGCACCAAGTCAATATTTAAATAAAGACATGCAGACCAGAAAACAAATCAGAAGTTGAGATTTTTTTAATTTTTGTTTACTACCATTGTTGTCTTTATCCTACAGTCTCTATCCCACTTATACGACACATTATTCAATATAGAGAGCATAGGAACATATATTTTAGTTTAGAGTCAATATCTGAGATAAGTAGAGAATAGAAAGAACATATAAATAATACGGCATGTTTTAGAGAAACTGCTTTTATCTAGTTGCTATTTGTCATTTTTTTTCTGTGTTTGAAGGGTTATCAGAATTGAGTTCTGCTAAATAATGTTGATAAGCTCAGATGTTTTACTAAACTACATATTAGTTTTAAATAAAAATGCTTTACTAACATTGATAAAATTCAAATATACCTTTATTGAATTAAAGCTGTAGTAAAGTATAATAATGGTGATAAAGTGAGTAACAAATCAAAAATAAGACCTTGAGTTTGTTTTTTTTTGTATTCACCTTCCATATGTATTAAAAATTCTATTTTCTAGTCTTCTCTTATAATCTCTATGGCTAAAGAGTCAAGAATTTCTGTAACATTTGGTCTTAAAAGGATATTGAGAATGATCACTTTACTGAATAGACAAACCTAATTATCTCAAAATGTATTTATTGGGTACTGTTTTCTTCTGGTTTTGGCTTGCCCATAACTTGATAACATTAAAATTGCATAACTCCTTCAAGAAATATAAGGGCAGCCATTTCTGAAGAAGCTCTACTTTCGTTGGCTTTGATATTAAAACTTAGTTAAGGGCAGAAGCCATCCATCCCCATACTGGTTACACTTTTCTTGTTCCCATTAAATATAATTGAAAAAAAAAAAAAACTATTGTATACTTACCTGGCAGGGGTGATTCCATGATCACAAAGGCGGTTTTCCCAGGATGAGGCTCTCCCATTGCACTCAGGCGTGCTGACCCCTGCTATTTCCCCAAATGTGGGAAGCTCATCTGTGTAATTTATGGTAGTGGGGGACTGCATGCGTGCTCTCCCCTGGGGGGAAAAAACTATTGTGAAAAATTCTAAAGAAATAAATTTTACAATTCTTATTTTATTTATTTATTTATTTATTTATTTATTTATTTATTTGGTCTTTGGGTCACACGCGGCAACACTCGGGGGTTACTACTGTCTCTATGCTCTGAAGTCGCTCCTAGCAGGCTCAGGGGGCCATATGGGATTCAAACCACCGACCTTTTGCATGTATGGCAAATGCATTACCTCTATGCTATCTCTCCGGCCCCACAATACTAATTTTTAAATGTATGAGTACTGTTGTATTATCATCATCATAGTCAAATTAACAAATATCCTGCCCTTCTGAGGATTGCTAGCTTCCTTTTATGTTTTAAAATTTGGAGAGTATTTTAATTTGTTTTTTTATTATTCAATGTAATAAGCTTGCAATTGTAATTTTAATAAGGGCTTACCCCTTTACTCAAACTTATTTTTAAATACATATTATTATCATACTATCCCTGTGTTCACTCATGAATTCTAGAGCAAGATTAAAAATTTAGTGATCAGGGGATGGACAAATAGTACAGTGGGTAAGGTTGAATGAATGCTGTAGTAAAGTATAATAATGCTGATAAAGTGAGTAACAAATCAAAACTAAGACTTTGAGTTTTTTGTATTCACCTTGCATATGTATTCAAAATTCCTTTTTCTAGTTTTCTCTTATAATCTCTATATTTAAAGAGCCAAGAATTTCTGAAACATTCGGTAACATTACTTTACACACTTCTGATGCTGGTTCAATCTCTAGATTCAATAGGAACCCTGGAGCATCCACATGAGTGATTTCTGACTGCAGAGCCAATAAGTAAGCATTAAGCATGTTCTGTTGTGACCCAAAAACCAACACCACCAAATGTGGTGATATTTTTTTTCTTTTTACCATAGAAATGCATTTTTTCAATCCACGACTAAGTACCATTTAGTGATTATATAACCTTTAATGTACTATTGATAACTACAATGTTTATTTCTCTACAAAACACTATAATCAGGAGTTCAGAGTTAATTTTATAATATATTATATAAAGTATATAGTCATTATAACATCATAAATTAAAAGAAAATAATTTATAGCATATTAATTCAGGAGGGGTTCTGCAAAGAGCAAGATACTACTATGGAGTTTTATGTCATTTGTAAGAGTAGTTACTAAGAGGTTTATCTTAGAAGCACAGTGAGATGAATAAATGAGAATCAGACAATATCAAAAAGAGGTTGTGTCTTGAACTCAAAATAAATGTAATTGTTCTTGGAAAAGGCCTAATAGCTGTAAATGTCATAGCACCAGGATCTTTCTTCTCTGGGCTTGTCTTATTCATAGCACTGCAGGTTGACCCAACTCATGACTTTAGTTTATCCATCCCATTTATAGCTCATTATACAAAGATTGATGTTGCATTTCTACTCTTCTTAGCATATTTTATATGCATTGTAGGTAGTTGCATGGACTGAAACTATCAAATTATATAAGCCTAAAATGGCCCATTAGCTATCAAAGTCACATCAAATTATACCCAATGTTGCATTATAACCTAATCTACCCTAAAGCAAGAGTTTAAAACAAACTATTTAGGCACATTGGAATTGAGTACAATTCTTGGGATTTACCTATTCCTTCTACTCCTTGGAATGCCATGTACTGTAATAAACTTCCTGGCTTAGTTGTCAGGAAATTGTGTGTGTGTTTGATAATTGCTTATTGATCTTAAGCCATCTACAACTCTACCTGGTAATATTGTATGCTAGTTCATCATATTTCTAGAGAAATATTCATTGAAATCTATCTCAGAATCTTTCTAAACATCACAATTCCTACATAACATGAATTAGATATTTATCACAAATAAAAAGGCCATCTAATTTGTCACTTACTGAAAGAACTCAATGAAATTGGGCAGTAGCAGATATATTCCTAGTTACATACAATTCTTGCTTCAAGTATATGTACAAAAAGAGC
>PVKC010050207.1:0-10610 GCA_004027635.1 Crocidura indochinensis
GGAACTGTGATTCCTTTTGCTGAAGGAAAGGAATTTTAGTTATGCTAGATTTAAAGGGACAGAGAGAAAAAATGTCACAGCCTTGGAAAGTCATGTTTCAGACAATCCACACAGAGGTTAGCTTAGGTGAACAGCTCAGAGCGGGCCTTTCTGACATGGCTTCTACTCAGGAGTTTTCCACTCCTGAGGGGCTGTAACATCCCCCCTCTATTTATGAGGCAGAACAAGATGATTCAAATTCTGTAGTTCTATGGGGGGGGGGGAGAAAAGGAAGAAGAAAGCTAGAAGGAGCCCATCTAGAAGTTACAAATATAAATTTGAGAAAAAGAAAAAGCAAACAAAAGCAAGCAGCAACAGCAAAAACCACAACAAAACAACAAGAAAAAAAAAGGAAAGGGGAGGTGTGGCAAGGTTTTGTCGAGTTTTTTTGTTTTTTTGTTTTTTGTTTTTTGTTTTTTTTTTTCATGGCACAGTAAGTATTGGGGAAATTAGGAAAAGAATTCCCTTAGCCTAAGAGATATAGGGTTTCTCCACCCTTCAAGCATTATAATGCTCTGAACATGCTCATTGTCACACCCCAAGGTCTTTTTATGGTTCCAGAAAATGTTCTGCTCAGTTGTGATTGTCAAAATCAGTCCTCTGTAATTAGAGATCTTGGTATTTGCATATATCATAGGATGAAGTCTAGGATAGGTCTTTCTTTATGGTTCCAAAAGTTCAGCTCTGGGGCCGGGCGGTGGCGCTGGAGGTAAAGTGCCTGCCTTGCCTGCACTAACCTAGGACGGATCGCGGTTCGATCCTCCAGTTCCCCATATGGTCCCCCATGTCTGCCAGGAGCGACTTCTGAGCAAATAGCCAGGAGTAACCCTTGAGCATCACTGGGTGTGGCCCAAAAAAAAAAACAAAAACAAAAACAAAAAAGTTCAGCTCCATCATGGTTTTTGTAGTCAGCCTTCTGTAATTAGTGATCTTGGTTTTTGCACAGATCCTAGGATGAAGCTGATCTGTATTTTCTAAAATTGAAATATAGTACTCCTTAGAAAAACATATATAGAATCATCAATAATAGAGAACATTTATACTGCATTTTTATTCCACTAAATCTTCCAATTTTAATATCCATGTGCACTATGATTGATAACTGTGTCAATTTGAAGTTAACATTTTTGTAAATATTTTATAGTCTCATATTGCAACATTTTATTTTATTTTATTTTATTTTATTTTTGGTTTTTGGGCCACGCCCAGTGACGCTCAGGGGTTACTCCTGGCTATTCGCTCAGAAGTCGCTCCTGGCAGGCACGGGGACATATTGCAACATTTTAGACATTTTATGTTTCTATGTATATAATTCCTTTGCTATATTTGTAAATATGTTACGAATTATATAGATACATGTTTGAAATACTGTTTCTCTAATTGTACTTGTCCTAAATAATCCACTTATTACCTTTCCTTTTAAGTTATTGAATATATCAAATACATCTTATATTTCACTGAACATTTTCAAATCTGTATGCTTCTGGTTTAATATGCTAGTTAAAGCTTAACATATGCAGCATAAAGAGTTTTAAGGGGTTCAGATAGTTCAGCAGACAGGGCTCTTGTGCTGCATGCTTCTCATCTGAGTTCAATCCCTGGTATACCGTATAGTCCTGAACAGGTGTATTCCAAAAGTCAAAAAAGTACAAAAAGTTTTAAGAGTCTTCACTTTCAGTAATACCTAACTAAGCATGAAAGGTGGAATACAGAAAACTCAGTGGTGCCTATGGAATCCTAGAGCAGAAAATTAGTGGACTCTAAAAAGATCTGAAAATAGTAATGACTCCCAGACAAAATTCTGTCTCTACATTTCTTCTATTTTCTATACAACTTCTTTCTTTGTCTTTTGCTTTCCAATTTGATTGTAAATATATATATATATATATATATATATATATATATATATATACATGCTTTATCCTAAGTTTCCATATTTCAACTCACAGGAAGTCTAACTCTTACTCTAGACTTGGAAGGGAAATTGCAAAGAAGATTCTTAATGGCATGGATAAGGATTCACCAGGGGTTCAATCACAATGTCAGAGAACAGGGTCACACTTTTCACAGAACCTACCTAAGGATCACCATCTGAGAGAATCAGGCAATAAAGGAAATACTTACCTAGCTGATATGTCAAAAGCTTATCTGTTATAGCTGCATGCCTTCTAAATGTGTATAAATCAAAAATTTTATTATGTGTTTCAAACTACCTAAAGAATTCATTATTTAAAGAAGAATGCCAGTTCTGCCCACTTACAAAATGATGTATCACAGTTTAATGAATATTTTGGATACATTCCAGTTTTTCCCTAATCACTTTTACTCAAATAAAAACTATGGCAGTTACTCTCCAACAACTTTCAAACATGCACATGCTTCATAACTATATATAGGAAGAACTGGCCAGTTTTGCTTTCACATCACAAAATTAACTACATGTAGTCATTTTATTTAATGCCCTGCAAGCACAAAATTTGCCCACATTCCTTAAATTTATAAAATGTACATTTTAAACTAGTTAGACAGAGGTCATATGTATGTTTGTGTCTACAACATGATCGTAAACAGTGCATGGGAGAATATCCTGTTAATGAGAAGTGAAAAGTAGTCTACCTATATTTTTTAAAACATTGTCATCATTTTCATACTAAATAAAATTTGCTGAGACAACTTCCCATTTTCTCACCTTTTTCAAAATTACCAAAGTCCAAATATTTTACAAATCATTGATTTTCCTTAAAACTTGCCACTGCCACTTGACCTTTTGTGCATTCCCCCCTCATCAGACTTTTCCCAGAGCTCAATTATTATCATTTATCCTTGACCCACTTTTCATCACATTGACTGGACTTAACTATTCAAATCTGAATTAATTTTAGAGCTAGCATATCAGAAGAAAGTGCATAAAGAGAACAGAAATGTGTTTTATTTCTTCACCTTGTTTTTCAGATAGATTTATTTCTCCTTGGAGTGGTCAGTTAGGAAATGAAATTCAATGTAAATATATTAGTTGCATTTCTTTGCAGAGTAATCCTTCCATTGCTTATTTTAGGGAAATGATAATTTGTCTATGATATATACATCCATATGTTAAATGTAAATACATGAAATATAAATGTGTGTAATTAGGTAATGTTTAATTACTAATGATAGAGACAGGTGTGATAGTACAGAGAATAAGGTGCTTGCCTTGTCCATGTTAGATCCAAGTTTGATTTCCAGCATTTGATATGGTCTCCTGAGCTCCCCAAGAGTGATTATTGAGAACAGAACTAGGAATAATTTCTTTTTGTTTGCTTTTTGGGAGGTTGGGGGGCACACCCGTTGATGCTCAGAGGTTACTACTAGCTATGCGCTCAGAAATTTCTCCTGGCTTGGAAGGACCATATGGGATGCTGCGGGATCAAACCACAGTCCGTCCTAGGCTAGCGCTTGTAAGGCAGAGACACCTTACCTCTAGCGCCACCGCTCTGGCCCCAAGAACTAGGAATAATTCCTGAACACCACCAGGAGTTGCTTCCAAACTAGTATGGTAAGTCACAGTACTTACATAAAAGTGGAAGGAATGAAATTTAAAATATATGCAGTCAGGTCCCTATGTTAGTTCGTATTATCATCAATTTCATCATCACAAAAAATTTATTACATGATTTAAATATTTGGAAGGATATAGGATCATATCCGGTGGTGCTCAGGGCCTATTCCTTGTTCTCTATTCAGGAGTGATCCTGATGTTTCTGAGTATCAAACCAGGTAAACTGCATTTACTTACTTGCTTACTTACTTACTGCCTTACTTCCTATGCCGTCTCTAATCCTAAATATTTTCTTTTGTTTTTGGGCCACACCCGGTGGTGCTCGGGGGTTACTCCTGGTTATCTGCTCATAAATAGCTCCTGGCAGGCCCGGGGGACCATATGGGATGCTGGGATTTGAACCAACCACCTTAGGTTCTGTGTCAACTGCTTGCAAGGCAAACTCTGCTGTGCTATCTCTCCGCCCCCCTAAATATTTTTTAAATGCATTGAAGAAATAGAACTACAGCATTACGATTACCTTTCCAAGATAACTACAATGAAATAACAAGGCTGAAATTTAAGTGGATGTCTACCCTTATATTTAGATCTTCCTTTTAATATGTCATATTTAATTTTTTAAGTGTCAGCCCTTTCCTCTTTCCATTCCTTCTCTTTACTGTTCTTGTTTTTGCAATGGTCAAGGTTTATGCATGTGTTGGTTGAGATATTTGTGCGCTTGGCCTTCATGCGCATCAAAGGTCACACAATTTAGTGTGGTGCTCACACACTTGACTGTGAGCACATTTTGTTACAGTGCTGGAGTCCCAGACAGTAGTCATTGGAACTGTGTTCAGTGCATGTAGGTAGGACCAGGGGTTGAACTCTGGCCTCATGTTTGCAAGGCAGCTGCTTTTAGCTGGGTTCCTAAGACTACCCTCTTAATAAATATAGACTTTCCTAAATGTGGAATGAGTAGAGAGGGAAGCTATATCTAGATTTCTGTCATGAACTTTCTGTACTCTATCATAAACATGTCTATCACATTATGGGATGTGTATGATATTAAATAAGACTGATTTCATATATATTTACTGAGTAAATTACTCAATTTCAAGTAGCTCAAGCAGAAGTGCCAGTTTGGGACAAGTATTTCTAATATTCTTCTAACACTTGCCAACTTCATTTTTATCTTTTGTATCTGTTTTAGACCACATCTGGCAGTACTTGGAACTTAATCCTGCCTACACTTAGGAATCACTATTGGGAGGCTTGGTGACTATATATGGCAATGCAAGGCAAATGCTCCATCCACTGTAATACTTCAGCCCTCAACTTTGAAGGAGAACATAGTTCAATAATACTCAGTATTATAGTATTGCACTGTTTCCTTTGTACCTAATTAAAAAAAACTTTAACCCTTAAACTTTTTGTTTAATTTCTTTATTTAGTTTTGTTTGTGGGCCACATCTAATTATGCTCAGGGCTTACTTTAGGCTGTGCACCCAAGGATCTCTCCTAGTGACATTTGGGGACATCATATGAGGTATCAAACATTTAACTAGGGTCAGCTGTGTGTAAAGAAATAGCCCTGAATTTTGTACTATCTCTCTGACCATAATACTTTTTAAATATATTATTTATTGGGAGCTTTAAGGCCAACATCAAGCAATGCTCAGGAACTATTCCTTACTGGAATCAAGAGTCAATTCTTGGGGTCAGAGAGATAGCACAGTAGGGTGTTTGCCTTGTGAGTGGCCGACCTGGGTTGAGCCGGTTTTATTCCCAGCATCCCATATGGTCCCCCATCCTGCTAACCATAATTTCTGAGTGCAGAACCAGGAGAGATCCCCTGAGCACAGTGGCATGTGGCCCAAAAACCAATAGATCAATCAATAAATAAATAAAATAAAAAATAGGGTCAATACTGGTAGTGCATTTGAGGGGGCCATATACAGTACCAGGAATTGCATGCAAGGCAAGAGCCTTAACTCCATATATCTATTTTTCTCCAATTTTATTTATTTTTTATAGTTGCTGTCTTTGACTATTTTGGTTTTTCACTAATAGTAGAAAAGTATCCTATCTAAATACAAAATGTGTTTTGTTATTATTGTTGTTTTAGGGCCACGTCCATGAAACTAAGGGCTTATACCTGGATCTGCACACACACTTCTGATAGGCTCTGGGGACCATAAAGAAAAAGTGGGATCAAACCCAATTTGGCTGATGCCAGGGAAGCACCTTGCTTTATGTACTATTGCTCCTATGTATACATAAGATATTTTAAAGTGACTGCTTAAAATATCACATTAATCCAATGATAACATAGAAAGTATGTGTATAAGATAAGTCTGAAGGTGGCTTATGAAAGATTAAAATTAGGGGAAAATGGTTTATGTTAAAGTATCTCCCAATTTCTATGATGTGCTTAAGCATAACCTTGATGCCATAAATCAATTATTTTTCTGCCTTTCTTGTTAAAACTACTCCTGTTGTACTGCTCTAAACAATACTTTTCCTGTGATAATATGATTTAGATAATAATTTTTTTCTAAAGTTTAAAAAAACTACTCACTAGTTATTGGAAGACTGATTGGCATAATGTGCTTTGACAGAAGCATAGTAGGCAAAAAAAAAAAAAGTTGAGGTTGACTTTGAGATTCTGTTCTCATAGACTAAATTTCTTCACTGTTTTTTCAGGGCTAAAAATAGTGAGATCTCTTGAGTTACCAGTCAGGACAGTCATCTCTGATAATTTTTGCTATAAAGGATTTAGAGGTAGAATTTTCTAAGCCCATGGGAAATAAAGCTTGCTGGCATCTATTTTTTACCTAAAATGTCTCAGAAATAAATAAATCAGTTATTACTCATCAGATCGTTTATTTTTTTTTTTTTTGGTCCTTGACTCAAACTATTCAATTAACAGCTGTGTACTATTTTTTTGTTAAACACATTTAGAAAATTATTAACTCTAAGTGAATCACTTGAGCAGGTGGGATTAAGAAAATTTGGGGGCCCGGGAGATAGCATGGAGGTAAGGCGTTTGCCTTTCATGCAAAAGGTCATCGGTTCGAATCCCAGTGCCCCATATGGTCCCCTGAGCCTGCCAGGAGCAATTTCTGAGCATGGAGCCAGGAGTAACCCCTGAGCACTGCCGGGTGTGACCCAAAAACCAAAAAAAAAAAAATTGAGTAAAATTGGCCTCTAGTACTGTTAAAAAAAACTATTCAGAACTCTCATATAATCGCGGTAATATTGGAGTTCTACAGAGTACCACAAATCTATACTAGCTTGTTTGATCTTTAAAAATTGTAAAACAGTATAAGTGGTCATGTCTATGTATGCATGTGTAAATTTTTCATTTTACAAGAAAGAAAACTAAGCCTGAAATTTTCCTTGATAATGAATGAAATAGCTTGTTTGCACCAAAACTTTTTAGAACACTTTAGCCATCTTATATCATGCTCTCAAACCTACTCCTCAGCCCCTTGCATACAACTATCAGATATCTTTCTTGTGGTTTTTGTAAACTCTCAAAGCTATCCTGGATTTTGGGTGACATGAAATAAAGAGAGGTTAGAATGCAGGAACAGTAAGGGATAAAAATGAAAAAAGACAGATTGCAAATTGAATTTCTGGGCCCGGGAGATAGCATGGAGGTAAGGCGTTTGCCTTTCATGCAAAAGGTCATCGGTTCGATTCCCGGTGCCCCATATGGTCCCCCGTGCCTGCCAGGAGCAATTTCTGAGCATGGAGCCAGGAGTGACCCCTGAGCACTGCCGGGTGTGACCCAAAAACCAAAAAAAAAATTGAATTTCTATATTTCAGCAACAATATCAAGCTATAATGATGTTTTTAATAGATGCCTAAGTAAATACTTTTGAAAAGAGTGGTAATGCTTCTTATTGAGAATGAAGAAATGAGAAATAACAATTTCCACTTACTTTTTACTTCTTAAAAAATTACACTAAGGAAGGAACTTGAATTATTCTTCAAAATATGCAAAATGAGAAAAAAATTAA
Organism: Crocidura indochinensis; assembly: GCA_004027635.1. Taxonomy (NCBI): domain Eukaryota; kingdom Metazoa; phylum Chordata; class Mammalia; order Eulipotyphla; family Soricidae; genus Crocidura; species Crocidura indochinensis. The sequence continues at coordinate 7,582 of PVKC010050207.1, forward strand.
AGTTAATTAATATTAACTATTGATAGTTTATTATTGTGATTTAAATTTTTCACATACCTTATCTGTCTAGGATTCAGAAGAGCTTTTATATATCAACTTTTGCTATCATCCTTCACATTGTTACTACAGTATTTAAACATTATTTGACTCTTCCACTTCTTCTACTCCATACTCCCTTCGATTCAGTAATAATTAACCATATTGGAGCGAGGTTTTGGAGTGTGGGGTTCAGCTGGTGGTGCTTAGGGGTGCTCCTGGCTCATGAGGCACTAGAATATATACCTAAGCCAGTTGCATTCAATGCAAGTACCTTAACCAATGTTCTATCTCTCTGGCCCACTAATCTTTATTTTCTAGGAATTTCACAAAAGCTATATAACAAATGAGCAACAGTATTTCTCCACTGTCTTCTATTCTGATCTTTCTGTCAATTGACCTGCGACCCACTAGAGGAAAGTATTTGCACATTACAATTTCCCCATGATCACTTTGAAATTGCTTTTTGTGTAGAAAAGTTTTAGTACTGATCCAAGTCTACAAAAACTCAACAAGTCAAACAATAATGAGCTCTCTTCACAATGTCTGTGCAATAAAACAGGAGTGACTGTCCCTCTCCAACTCAGGAGCTCTACTCTCTGAGGCTGATATTCCTTGTGAAAGAAACGGCTTTTGCTGTTTCCTTTAGGTTTGAACAAGAACCATAAAATAGGGTCAGGAAGAGAGATGTACTATGCTTTCTTCTTCGCTGAAAATTACCACTTATATGACTTCAAACAAATAGACATCACCAACCAGACTTCTAGTCAAACATACCTGCATTTTATAAACCTAACCCAATAAATATCCTCCCCTAGTATGGTTTTAATAATTTTAATTTCCTATGTCTATATCATTTTCACATAACTATATAGTTTTAAGTCCATTAAGTCTTCTGTCTGATCAGTGAGATAACTGTGACATTTTATAAGACATTTACAAGATAAATTAGGATAGAATTGAAATTCAACAAACCCACTTTCAACCCCTGACACTGGAACAACCTGTTGATTGTTCTCACTCAAATCACCAACTTCTCTCTATTTTTTCTTTAGAGGATTAAATTTCTCAAATAATTGGTCTTTACTATCCTAACCTCTAAAATTCTGTGATTTCACATTTAAGTTGAAATGTTTAATAGATTATGAAATTTCATTTTCAAAGATGGCTACATGAATACATAATCTTCCAGAGTGACATTCCTATCTTCCACTTCCTAATAAAATTGTAAACTCTGTTGTAGAAGTAAGAAGTAAGGCTACTTGATTTCTGAGACAAGTTCATAAATGGCAAAATAGCTTCAATGTGGTATCTATCTACCAAATGATCCATCTAAAATTATCTATTGACCTATCTGGGTTTTGTCTGATTTTAGGTCTCAGTTACAATATTGTGAAGATGCTCACACAACACAAATAAGTCATTGTATATATTCAACATTTTGACTGTATTTAGGCCTCCAATCTTTAATTACCATCAACTGTTAGATATAAAAAGTACAGAAGTCTTTGGGTGATACATTCCAAGCCCAGTCTTCTAGCTGGGGTCTCTGATATTAAAGAAAAGAGAATAATTGAGACTACGTGCCCTGCTAGAGTTATAACCCAAAGAAACAATGATATAGCTAAAGTGGTTATTACTGTTAATTTTTCAAGCTCTGGGATAATTCATTTTCATCCAAACCAGTGTCTGGAATAAAAGAAAGTTACATGTACAGTTTTCCACCACATGTCAGGCACTGTGCTAGTCCTATAATGTACATTAATTTTTTTAAATTTTTGCTGTTATCCAATATTTATTTTTATGCTAAATTAGTAAAACTATTTATTTTTTATTTCATGCCATTTTTGTTTTTTCCTAGTAACTCCAAATATAATGTTCTCTCTTGGGAAATATAATTCTTTTTTTTTAACAAAAGTAATGATTTTATAAGTGGTAGACCTGAAAGAAATATAAGAAATGCAGCAGCTTGCTATGTAAAGAATATCAGTAATTTGTGTTAGATTATATTTTTTTAATTTTTTTTATTTTAACACCTTGATTACATACATAATTGTGTTTGGGTTTCAGTCCTGAAAAGAACACCACCCATCACCAGTGCAACGTTCCCATCACCATTGTCCCAAATCTCCCTCCTCCCCAACCACCCCCCGTCTGTACTCTAGACAGGCTCTCCATTTCCCTCATAGGTTCTCATTTTTAGGACAGTTCAAAATGTACTTATTTCTCTAACTAAGCTCAACACTTTTTGTGGTGAGTTTCCTGGGGTGAGCTGGAACTTCCAGCTCTTTTCTCTTTTGTGTCTGAAAATTATTATTATTGCAGGAATGTCTTTCATTTTCCTTAAAACCCATAGATGAGTGATACCATTCTGCATTTCTCTCTCTCTCTCTCTCTGACTTATTTCACTAAGCATGATAGATTCCATGTACATCCATGTGTAGGAAAATTTCATGACTTTCTCTCCTGACAGCTGCTTAATATTCCATGGTGTATATGTATCACAGTTTCTTTAGCCATTCGTCTGTTGAAGGGCATCTTGGTTGTTTCCAGAGTCTTGCTATGGTAAATAGTGCTGCAATGAATATAGGTGTAAGGAAGGGGTTTTTGTATTGGATTTTTGTGTTCCTTGGGTATATTCCTAGGAGTGGTATAGCTGGATCATATGGGAGCTTGATTTCTAATTTCTGGAGGAATCTCCATATCGCTTTCCATAAAGGTTGAACTAGACGGCATTCCCACCAGCAGTGGATAAGAGTTCCTTTCTCTCCACATCCCCGCCAACACTGTTTGCTCTCATTCTTTGTGATGTGTGCCATTCTCTGTGGTGTGAGGTGGTACCTCATAGTTGTTTTGATTTGCATCTCTCTGATGACTAGTGATGTGGAGCATTTTTTCATGTGTCTTTTGGCCATTTGTATTTCTTCTTTGTCAAAGTTTCTGTCCATTTCTTCTCCCCATTTTTTGATGGGATTAGATGTTTTTTTCTTGTG
>PVKC010050208.1:0-10606 GCA_004027635.1 Crocidura indochinensis
AAGAAAGAAAGAAAGAAAGAAAGAAAGAAAGAAAGAAAGAAAGAAAGAAAGAAAGAAAGAAAGAAAGAAAGAAAGAAAGAAAGAAAGAAAGAAAGAAAGAAAGAAAGAAAGAAAGAAAGAAAGAAAGAAAAACTGAAAGAAGAGCAGCTCATGGGACTCATTGCAAGATAGTCTAGATAGTCTGGGGCAGTTTCATAGCCATCCTCCTCCTCAGCCACAGGAGAGACAGAGCCTACCCATCTCCTGGGATCCACTCCTCTCTCCATGCTCCCTGCTGCCTAAGATGCCCTTTCACTGGGTGATGCAAATTCCCCAATGTTGGGCTGACCATGAGCTGTCTCTGTCTCTGTTTTTCTCTGTCTCTATATCTCTCTCTCTCTGTCTGTACCTCTCTGTCTGTCTGTCTTTCTCTGTCCTTTTGGCTCTATCTCTGTCTGTCTGTTTGTCTCTCTTTCTCTCTCCCTCTCGCTCCTTCAAAAAAAAGAAAGACTCAGGGCAGCAGGACAGAGAAGGCTCTTGTCTTCATCATATCTCACCAAATGTTGGCTCCAAAACAAGGCCAGTGAATAGTATCTCTGGTTCCAGAAAACAAGGCGGAGTCAGAGGGCCCCAGAGTCTCCAGAGGCCACACACTGAGGACAGGCAGCCCCCACTTGGGCCCCATGCGCCTGCCAGCCCTTCCCTCCATAGCCTGCAAAAGCCAAGCTGCCTGTGCTGCATAACCTCTGGGCCAGCTGGAGAAGCCCAGGGTGACCTAGGCCCTGGTCAGTGGATCCAGCTGGCAATGAGAGATGCTGGGGGAGCAGACCAGGGTCACTGATGCTCAGGGAATTGAACAAATGTTTTTAAAACCTTTTCAAATGCATATAATGATCCTTATTAGGCCCTGCGAAAGCATTCGTGACCTCTCCAGTTTTAGGTCCATTTGAAGATCAACCGCTGCTCCCCCATGAATGCAGGGAACCGGATATTTGTTTTTGTTTTGGTTTTTGGTTTTTGGGCCACACCCAGTGACGCTCAGGGGTTACTCCTGGCTATGCGCTCAGAAGTCGCTCCTGGCTTGGGGGACCATATGGGAAACCGGGGGATAGAACTGCGATCCGTCCTAGGCTAGCGCAGTCAAGGCAGGCACCTTACCTCCAGCGCCACCATCCAGCCCCGGGAACCGGATATTTGTGAGGGTACTGCCTGGCAAAATCCTGCCCACCTATCTAGTTCAGACCCCACTGCCCAGAACTGCAGTCACCAGCTGCCAACCCTGAAAGGACCCACCTCCCACCTCCAGGCTATCTTTACCTCCTCCCTGCACCTAGGTCTGAGCCAGAGAAAGTCACACTGAGGCTGCCAGGAGGGGCTGTCATGTTCCAGGGCACAAGGCACCAGAGAAACACAGATACCCGGGCCCAGCCTCCACAACTGAGTCTGACCAGTGCCTAAAACTCTGACCTTTGTTGGGAAGAAATGGGCCTGAGATGCCTGCAGGCTACCTTGACTGTAGCTCTGGAGTGACCTCACTCCCATCCTGCTTTCTGGGTAGCTCCGTCTGTGAAACAGGCACTGGGATGAGTCCATGAAAGGCTTCTTAGCTTTATGGAGCCTCTAGGTCACTATCCTAGAACATCCAAGGCCAGGTCACTGGGACACCAGAGCCAGGGCTCACACAGCCCAGCCTTCCCTATGTGTGCTGGGCACTAGGGCTTCCCACTGTCCAGTGCTGATGGACACATGTGGGCAGCAACCTGCAGTGCCCATTTGAAAAGGAACATGCTGAGTTCCACAGTGCTCTGAGGACTCTGGGGTGACTGTCTCATCAAAGCCTCACCAGAGAGATAAGGGGCACCTGGGCCTTTCCTGTGCTTGGGCACAGGGCAGATTCCTGGCCAGGGAATGGCCAGAAAGAAAGCTTGTGCCATCTTGGATCACTCACGGCCTCTTTGGGTCTCTGTTTGTCCAGCTCTAAAATGGACACAGAGACTAGAAACAGAGACCAAATGGCTAGTGTGTACCTTTCTGCATGAGGACCCCGAGTATATCCCTAGGGGTGCACAGCTCTCCCAGAAATCTACAGGTACACCTGCCCTAGCAATTGCCTCATCTATTCTTCTGCAGCCTTGGCAGTCTGTGCTGGGAAATGTTGCCACGGTGCTGGCCAGGAAGAGACAGGAGCATGCCTGGGAGGCCCACTGTGAGAGCACACATGTCTCTCTCCTCCTTGCAAGTACAGAGCCTGGTTCAGAGCAGGGCGTGTCACAGCGACTTAGGAAATCACTGGAGAGATGAGCATAGAGGCCCAGAGAGAGAGGATGGGATTAGGCCAAAGCAATATACAGCAGGGAGAACACAGCTGATCCAGGTTCAATCCTTGGCATCCCATAGAAGGCTTAGGACAGGGCCTGGAGAGATAGCACAGCGGCATTTGCCTTGCAAGCAGCCGATCCAGGACCAAAGGTGGTTGGTTCGTATCCCTCCCGATGTCCCATATGGTCTCTGTGCCTGCCAGGAGCTATTTCTGAGCAGACAGCCAGGAGTAACCCCTGAGCACCACCGGGTGTGGCCCAAAAACCAAAAAAAAAAAAAAAAAAAAAAAAAAAAAAAGAAGGCTTAGGACAGCAGCCTCCTGGTGCTGAAGTTTCTTCTGTGGCTTCAGAAACCATAGCTTTCCTCCCTCCTGTCCCTTCATGAGCTTCCGGCCTCACTTCCTGCTGCAGCCTCATGACCTGCACTTTTGGCTGGCTCTGGATATCAACTTCTTTCAATACATGTCCCCTACCCAGAGCAAAGCTTTAGACTGGGTACACCTACACAGCCCCTGTCCTGAGCACCTAGTTTGGAGCAGGCTGGCCTGGTGCAAATGTTAGTCTAGCCTCCTTGAGGTTTGCCACCAAAGCTAGGTGAGCTCAGGGGAACAGCAGTGGAAGGGGATGCTGTCTGCCCCCAGGAGAGTACCTGCATCCAGATGAAGAAACACAATCATCTGACCAGCTAATTGTTTACATGAAGAGAAGCAAGGAACATGTGATGGAATCTAAGGACCTACAATAATAAAGCAAGGACAACCCGATGGGCACAGTGGGCAAACGCTACACACAGGGCAGGACCCCGAACCTGCCTGCAGACTCGCAGTAAATGAAATTGAGAGGAAAGGACTCAACACAAAATGGAGGAGAGGGGTGGGTATTTGGAAGGGAAGGAAGGGAAAGGGAGGTGGAAGGGAGGGAAGGGGAAGAGAGATGGAAGGGAAGGAAGGGGAGGGGAAGGGAAGAAGTGGAGGGAGAAGAGAGGGAAGGGGAGGGGAGAAAGAAGAGGGAGAAGGGAAGGAAGGGGAGAGAAGGGGAGGAGAGAGAAGGGAAGGGATAACTAAAGGGAAGTATTACATGTGACAGAATATCCAAATAAAATTAAGTTGGGGGTTGTTCTGAGGTTGTTTGTGGTGATAAGCTAGTGCTTTAAGGGCCTGAAGTGTTCTAAGGCTGCCATTTTCTACCCTGCACATTCACTGTTAAAGGATTTCCATGTATTGACTGAGTAGATCATGGTTGGTGGGTGAGAGACAGTGGGTGGAGACCCTCAGTAGGAAAAGGAAGGAAGGGTGGCAGGAGAGAGAAACCACGGTGACAAGGGGGACAGGCCAGTGGAGAATGACCCCAATGGGACCAGAGATCCTCAGTGCCCATCCAGTCCTCCCCGAGACATTTCCCACCTCAGTGCAAGTCCAGCCTGGGCCCCGGGGCTCTGTCCTGGGCACTGCTCAGAAGGCACCAATGTTTAGACCCCAGGGGAGACAGTACAAGTGCCTATGGGTCTCTGGGCCCTAGCAATGGTTGGGAAAAAGAAACAATCCCCCAAAGGGGTCTCTCTGCAGGGCAGTCAAAAGGCAGCTACTAGCTCACAGGTACTGCTCTGGAGCAGAGAGGAGTGGGCATACAGACCAGAGAGGCAGCCAGGTGAGGGGACCATGCCAAGATTGGCGATGGGTCTATGGTGAAAGCAGAGCAGAGAAGGGCAGGGAGGGCAGCCGGACAGACAGCCAAGGTCTACAGAGATCCAGCTCACTCAGTGGCTAGAAATGCCCAAACCATCTACCAGTCAGCACTGTCATTGTCCCAGAGAAGGAGCATGGTGGAGGCCAGAGATTGGCATAGACCCAAATCTGGCCTCCACAGGGGTCCTCACCCACACTGCACTGAACTGTTTGTCCCCAGCAGGCCATGAGCACCAGGACTGGATGGGTACCAGGTGCGTGTGTGCCAGAGGAACCTGGTGCATCACATGTCACTTGTACCACTCCCAACTGTGCTCCAGCATCTACTGATTACCATGCTGCCAAGACCTAAGTCATTTTAAAATGACTGCCTGGAGTCTGTAGTTGGTCTTATGGCAGAAGACTTCATGGGTAGGGACACCCTGTTTTTAGGCCAAAGGTTTTTTCTATTTTCCCCAACTTTTGCAGCACCAGTGCAAAAAACTGCTGTTACCCCTCCCCAAGGTCAAATGCTAATCTTACCCGGATAATCTTCTCACAGCTGGGAGGGGTCTGTGGTTAATTAAAGTGGCCTGGGGGAGGGATGAGAGGGATTCTAAGCAGGGAAGACACAGCAGGTAGAAAAGAGACACAGGTTGGGTGCAGGAGGCTTGTTAGTTTAAAGGCCAGGTGAGTAATGGCCTTGGCAGTTAAGGCCTTGTAATAAAACTTTGTCACACCACAGAGACACATCACAAAGAACAAGAACAATCAGTGCTGGTGGGGATGTGGAGAGAAAGGAACTCTCATTAACTGCTGGTGGGAATGCCATCTAATACAGCCTTTATGGAAAACAATATGGAGATTCCTCAAAAAACTGGAAATTGAGCTCCCATATGATCCAGTTATACCACTCCTAGGGATATACCCTAGCAACACAAAAATGCAATTTAAAAATTCCTTCCTCACACCTATATTCATTGCAGCACTATTTACAATAGCCAGACTCTGGAAACAACCAAGATGCCCTTCAAGAGATAAATGACTGGGGCCCGGGAGATAGCATGGAGGTAAGGCGTTTGCCTTTCATGCAAAAGGTCATCGGTTCAAATCCTGGTGCCCCATATGGTCCCCCGTGCCTGCCAGAAGCAATTTCTGAGCATGGAGCCAGGGGTAACCCCTGAGCACTGCCGGGTGTGACCCAAAAATCAAAAAAAAAAAAAAAAAAAGAGATGAATGACTAAAGAAACTGTGGTACATATACACAATAGAATATTATGCAACCATCAGGAGAGATGAAGTCATGAAATTTTCCTATAAATAGATCTACATGGAATCTATTATGCTGAGTGAAAAAGTCAGAGGGAGAGAAATTGACACAAAATAATCTCACTCATGTATAGGTTTTGAGAAAAATTAAGAACATTATTGTAATAATCTCCAGAGACAATAGAGGTGAGAGCCAGAAGGATTGGCTCACAATATGATGGTCACCACAAAGAGTAGTGGTGCAGTTAAGGAAATAACTACACTAACAACTATCATGACAATGTTAATTCGTGAAAGAAGTAGAATGCCTGTCTCAAATACAGGCAAGGATTGGGAAGTGGGGGCATTGGTGGTGGGAATGTTACACTGGTGAAGGGGGGTATTCTGTTTATGACTGAAACCCAATTACAATCATGCTTGTAATCATGGTGCTTAAATAAAGATTCTATATATTTAAAAAAAAAAAAAAAAACTTTGTCTCCTGAAGCTTCATCTGACTGCTGTGGATCATTTCCTCACTGTTACCATGATATCTACAGACCCGCCAGGCTGTTGGGGTTGCAAGCTCTGGGCTGAGCTGGAAAGGCCTCACATTCAGCCATCCATCCAACCACAGCTAGGACTATATAATATTTAATACAACAATGCCACTCCCTTTTCATCTAAAGATAGGGGCTCCTGCCTTTTTTTATAGAACATAGGGACACAAACTTCTTTCTTTTACTTCATTTCTACATTTTTTAAATAAAATTAAGAAGCAGGGGAAAGAAAGGATGGGGGCCAGGGACCAAGTGGTCTCAGGTGCATTGGCGGAGATATAAAAGGACAGAAAAAATGCCCAAGCCATATTCAATAACAATAGAATCAAGAGACCTACATTCTAACAAGCTACACTTAAAATGGGCCTGTTATACTGCCAGGCCAGGAGACAAATGGGTGGTGGTATAGGATGTACTCTGGGTACCTTGGTGGAGGGAGGTTTGCACTGGTAGTGGGATTGGCCCTGATTCATTGTATGTCTGAATTGCAACTCTAAAGGATTTTGTAAATCACAATGCTTTTAATAAAATTAAATTAAATTAAACAATTAAAACAAAATAAAGTAAAATAAATAATGTAAAGAACATTCCACAAGATGCGCATTACTCTCCCATGCCATGTGTTACAAACTCTGTCCAAGTACCAATGGTGATTTTCCTTGAAGACCGTGTGGGAAGCACCAGACAAGACATATCCTGACTGGCCAGGGCCCCTCTCACTCGCCCCCACCATGCCTGCCAGAGCCTCAAGCAAATCCTGAACACGTTTTCTCCCTGAGCAAATCTCTGAGACTTTTCTAAAACATCTGAAGACAGGAAATGGGACCCATATGGTTCTGCATCATTAACACTTAAATCGTCAAAATAGTTTTGAGGGTTCCCCCCCCCCCACAGAGAAGTTTCCTAGCCAAGCCTTTAGTGGCTCTTTAATCAACTGTTTCAAAATCTGTTGTTCCCCACTCCCCTTACCCCTCAAAAAATCATGCCAACACGTGTCCCTGATAAGCTGCACGTTCCCAGCTAACTCTGAGGGGGCTTTGGGCACCTCTGAGGGGCCTCTAGAACCCTGATAGTCAATGGTCTTGGCTGACCCAGTGATTTAAGCTGGAAAGTTCCAGAGTTTTGTGGCTCATCTGAGCAAATTCATCAAGGTACACATGAGGTTCCACAGAAGGTTCAGGATTATGAAGACTTTGGAAGTTCTGAGGATGCCAGAGTCCAGCCCTGGGTGAACAGGCCTCAAGCACGGTGCCACAGGATTAAGAATACAAGACAGACATAGGGAGCATGGGGTTAGGGGGCTCCCAGTCTTATGAACTGAGCACTCTGACTATCCTTCATGTACAGTATTTATTGTTCAGGGACAATCAATATGGAAGAAGGGCAGATACCTATCTAATGCTAAGCAAGGCTAAATGGGTCTTTATTTCTCAAAGGGGGTGTAGGAAGGGAAGAGGAAGCTAGGGCAAAGTCTCTGTGGATTGTCGTCCTTCTGGAGAGATGGCAGACAAGAGAGTGAATACAGGAACCTCATCAGCAAAGCGTTCTTTGCTGATGTCTGCATTCAGGTAATTCAGAGTCCTTAAATCATCTCTTTCCACCACTTTCCACAGACTAGCAACTCTCTAGATAAACTTATTTATTTTTTTAATATCTTCATATCTGATATGGGGATGCCAAGATCCTGTTGCTCCAACTCCAGGAGGTCAAGCACGTTGCCAGGGACTGACCTGTTTTCAGCACCCATACTGGCTCTCAGCAGCTGAGTACTGTGGCCCCTTCTCAAGTTTCTCAAGAGGGCTCGGAGCACAGGAATGTCTTGTTCAGGAAATACACTCACACACAGTCTGACTTGTGTCTGGATGAAGGGTGAGTTGTTCAGAGCCAGCTGTAGAGGATCACAGGGGAAAAGATGCCTGAAGGTGGGGCACAAATTTGGACACCCGCTGGGCAGGTGGGAACTCGAGCAGGTTCAGAAGCCAGATGAGGGTGTCCTGAGAGGTCAGAGGCAGGATTTTTGCTGATTTCCTGGCCAGTTTTAGCCACTAACCACAAACTCGGACTCTTCTAGCTGCAAGGCCGGAAGGACGAGGTCAGGGCTGTGGGTTGGCTCCAAGGCGCCGTGCCTGCTGCTTCCGGAGGCTCCAGTGGAGGAACCATTGCTGGGCATTTCTGGCAAACAGCCTGGCAGCCCGCCTAGGCCTGTGGCCACATCAGTGCCACCTCTGTTCCCACAGCCACGTCTCTTCCTCCTCCCTTTCACCTCCTGCTGCACCCTTAGAACTCACGATCCTGTAGAATTCAGGGTTCCTCCCCACATCTCAAAGCCCCTGCCCCAATCATTGAGCAAAGGGGTCAGAACACAGGACCCTGGTCGTCCCTGTCAGAATAGCAGAACCCAGCATGAATGGCCTCTCACACCTTCACCCATCCATAGAGGGGGCTGGAGGGGAACAGTGTGAGCTTGTGAGTGAAGATTGTGGTTAGAAATATGGGTCGCACCAGAGAGATAGCATGGAGGTAAGGCATTTGCCTTTCATGCAGAAGGTCATTGGTTCAAATCCTGGCATCCCATATGGTCCTCTGAGCCTGCCAGGAGCAATTTCTAAGCTTGGAGCCAGGAGTAACCCCTGAGCGCTGGCGGGTGTGACCAAAAACCAAAAAATAAAAATAAAAATAAAGAAATGTGGGTCACATGCAGCCGTCCAGAGAAGCAAAGGGCTGTGTAGACAGGGAAAGGGCAAAGCACAAAGAAGTGAGTCCCAAACCTTCAGCAAGAAGCAGACACTCCTAGTCTTGGAAGTCAAGGGAGATTTTCTTCAAACAGAGGCAAAGCTGGGCAGAGGGGCTGGGCAAGGACAGAGCATTGATGGGCACTAAGGGGGAATAGGTCAGGATCTCCAAGAAGGGGGAGGGCTGGGCCCAGGAGATAGCATGGAGGTAAGGCGTTTGCCTTTCAAGCAAAAGGTCATCGGTTCGAATCCCGGTGCCCCATATGGTCCCCCGTGCCTGCCAGGAGCAATTTCTGAGCATGGAGCCAGGAATAACCCCTGAGCACTGCTGGGTGTGACCCAAAAACAAAACAAAACAAAACAAACAAAAAAAAGAAACAAAAGAAAGGGGAGGGCTTGATGGTAGGACAGGGTGAAGTGGGGTCACAGGTCAGGTAAGGATGATATCAGACAGAGCTAAGACAAAATCATTCATCATCACCTCCAAAGCCCTGGAGCAGGAAGGTGACCATTTGGCAGTGCCCTACGTGCACCTCACTTGGAGAAGTAGCTGCTGGGAGAGCTGGGAATGCAGTGCCTGGCTGGATGCCCAGGTAGGGGAGGTCTGGGCTGCCAGAGGGAAATGCCAGGGGCTGTCTCCACAGGGAGGACATGCAAGAGGGGGCAGGAGTGTGACAGGCTGAGAAGGAAGAAGGGCACAGGGCCAGATAGGTTAAGGAAAATGTCTCTAGCTTCTATGGGGAGAGAAGAACATCACTAAGGAGCAGAAAGAGGTCAGAGGTCTGGTAACTGGGAAGTGAAGGAAAGTCCTGGGGTGACCTACACAGACCCCAGATCCTCGCAGCTTCCAGCTTTTAGACTTTACTACTGTAACCCGACTAAGGAGGCATCACAGTCCCGTGGCCTTTTGCGACCATCTCTGTCTGACCCAGCGGTGGGAGCCTAAATGAGCAGACATGGTGCCAAGGCAGGTGGAGGACAGCCTTGACCCTTTCAGCCCCATAGCCAGGCCTGGTCTGCCTGCAGTATAGATGGGTAGCCCAGGCCTCCATCACTGCAGACACCCTGCAGGCCTGTGAGGTTGCATAGCTGTGTTGTCCTCAGCAGTAGCTGCAGGAGCAGGGGAGGCAGGCAGTGGGCAGCCCATGGGGTGGAGAAAGTCTCTCTGCTAATTCCTCTGCTCCACAGAGTCCAGAACTCTGGTAAGAGGAAGAAGCACAACACAGTGCCCACTACCTCCACACCCCTGCCCACTGGCATTTTATCTGGGAGCCTCCTTGCTCCCCACTGATCCAGAGGGTGCTCCCACCATGCAGCCCTCCTCGACTGGCCTGGAGCAGGTCTTGGAGCAATGAAGCAACGGAGGCCATTAAGAGAAGGTGGAAGCTCTGAGCATGGTTTGTGGGGAACTGAGGGGAGGGAACTCACAGGTACAAGCACCCCACATATGTACACATGGACACACACACACATACATACATATACACATGGTCACATTAATGCACCCCATCCATTCGGGCATGCCTACCAATTCATCAGGAACACACATATTGTGTCTCTGTCCCTTCCAGTGTTACCTATACTGATGTGAAGTGAGTTGGGTCCTCAGGCTGACACATTCTCCATTGAGTACTCATTACTGTGACTTCACTGCCACTATCTAGGGGAAGCAGTTTTCCTCAGGGGGCAAATGTTCTCTAAAGAGTATATACAGGTGCTGGACTCAGGGGTCCCAGTGCTATACCCTGCTTTGCCAATGTGAACAGGCTCCTTTCCTTCTGGACCAGAAGCCCAGTCCCCCAATAGCCCTTACGTACACCTACTTTGTAGATGGGAAACTGAAGCCTATGGGGCCTCAAGGGGGACCCAGATAAAAGGCACTGGCATCAAAGGAGATGAGAGCCTTGTCTAGCAGGACCCCACAGAGCCCCCAGGAGCTTGTGAGTGGGCACTGGGTAGGGAGACTCAGAGCAGTCCAGGATGGGAGAGCAGGCTCAGAACTGTTTTGTTGTCCATAATCACACAATGAACAGACAGCAGAGCCAGACCCATACCAGGTGCTTTCAAAGCATCTGATACAGCTAAAAGCTCTAGAAACATGCACC
>PVKC010050209.1:0-10507 GCA_004027635.1 Crocidura indochinensis
TTCCTTCCTTCCTTCCTTCCTTCCTTCCTTCCTTCCTTCCTTCCTATCACAATACTGACAGAAAGCTTTCAGGGAAAGTGCTTTGCACAGGGCTGGTTTGTGACTCCAGCGGGCCACATGTTAAATTCTATAGTTCTACAATCCCAACATTGGATGGACATTGGAACTGGCTTCCCAAGGCAGTCTTTGGAAGGAGAGACCCAACAAGGGCTTCTGACAGTCACCACTGGTTACTTAGCCCATGACCAAAGGGAAGTCTGTTCTGTAGGTGTGCAGGCACAGTCAGTTCAGGGAGACATGGGGCTCTGTATGTCCAGGGGCAGTGACAGCAGAGGGAGGGATCCTGTTGGTGCAGTGTATGAGAGGGAGATGACCATACTTGACCCTGAAGAGGAGCTGCAGAGCTTTGATGTCTTAGATGTGAAGGGGGCGCAAAACTATTGGGGCTCAGTTTCTGATAATGGGTTGGATTTCCAGGAAGGAGGTAGATTGGGAGGTCCTAGAGTGCTGAGGAAAAAACAAATGAGCACCCCTTGGACCCCACACCAGCAGCTCACCTTTGGCAGTCTCTTGTCTCAGACTTCACTTGGTTGAGATCTGGGTAATGTCTGACCTCATGTGGTGGCCTTACCTTCACCTATGGGGGAGGTCCAAGGTCTGTGGGGAAGGAAGGCAGAGTGAGTGGAACCCTTGACAACTGGCTTTCCCCAAAGCAGGAACTTCTTGCTCTTAAAGGGATTTCAAAAGGATCTGAGTCCTTTTGGAGTTGCATGGGAAGTATGGATCTTTTCTCAGGAAAATGCAAGTTGATCTCCTATTTTATGGGCACAGATACCTTGAAGACCATCCCAGGCAGGTCTTCCAGTCTTAGGGGAAATGAGTTGAGTGGAGAGCAGGAGCTTTCCCTTGGTCTTATGAGAGTTCATGACAAGACCAGTGATTGGCATTGGGTTTATTTCATTTTCCACCTTTCCTCTTAATTTGCCTGTGTACCACTCCCCTCATAACAATGCCCGCCCCCACCATCTTCCACCAACTTAGCATCTGCAGGTCCTGAGTACACACTGCAATCACAGCCATCCCACCTTTAAAGTCCCACCTGTGGATTTGACCCTCTTGCAGAATAACCCCTAACAACTTCAGGTTCCACCCAATTTGATTGGGCATTTATTTCGTGAGCTCTTTCTGCAGGTCACATATAAGGACACAAGAGTTGTGTGGCATGACTTGCCAGGGGCAACCAGATATGGAAGTAAGTGTTACAGGTGTGAGGAGTTTCACTAAATGTGCACATGGAGTTGTTTGCCAGAGCACAAGACAGTGAGGTTTCATTGTGTGTGGGAGGAGAGGGTATCCCCAAACAATGATCATTTAAATGTTACCTTCATGGTTTTTGCTCTACCAGCATACCCTGTGGTATTCTTTGTTTCTTATTGTTTCTCATGAAATAAGCTTTAACTAGGCACACCAATCTCAGCCTTATCCTAAGCAGTATATTTGTGAAGTCATATTTTTCCTAATGGACTCATTGTATATTTGAAAAAGTGAGAGTTATGTTTCACTGTGGTAAAATATATAGGACCTCAACTTTACCGTGTGGCCATTTTTAACTGTATGACAGAGCTATTGAGTGCACATAGCACAACAGGCCTGTCACTAAGGTTCACTTTCTAGAGTAGACCCATTGGGCTTCCCCCTCCCCATCCCACCCCTCACCACCTCCTTTCTATTTTCTGTCTCTGTGAATATACCTCTTCTTGACAGTTCATACAGATGGCACAATACTCTATTATCTTTTGTGTCTGTCTCTTTTCACTTAGCATAATGTCCTTAAAGTTCAAACATTTTGTAACCTGTATCTGAATTCCATTTCTTTTGAAGGCTGACTAATACTCCATTGGGTGCATCTACCACTGTGTTTATTCGCCCGTGATGGGAATTCAGGTCGTTTCCTCCTCTGGGCGCTTGTGTATGCTATTTGTATTTTAATATATCTTAAAGCCTGCATAGAACTCGAAGTAAAAAGGATAGTTCTCTGTGATGGCCTCTCCTGAGAGCTGAGCCTAAGATAAGGACTGGAGTACAGGGAATTTCCAGGGACTGAACAGCTGCTGAGTGGTGGACTTAAAAAAGGCATTTCAACAGGGACAGTACCCAGTGAAATAATGAGCTAGTTACCATGGTGGCTCACTATGATCACTTCCTGAGGACCCACTGCTGTGCCTCTCCCACACTTCCTGGTGACTCCTGAGGGGGCTGCAAGTCCTTTCCAGGATTCTAGGAAGCTGAAGTGGAACCTCTAGAAGTTCAGTTCTGAGAGCTATGAGGGGAACTGTCCACTACAGCAGTGCTGAAACCAGGTGAGCAGAGAGGCCTGACAGTCAGTGTCTGGTCTGGAATGTTGGCGACTTCGTCTGCACTCACTGATTCTGCCTGTCTTATCTCTGGGAAGATTGGCATCTGGTGATAGATAGCTCATCTCGCCCCTAAGGAAGAGCAGGAGCCAGCCAGGATTCCGGAAGGTCATTCTTGATGGAAGAAGGGCACAAGCCCTTTAGCACTGTCTTAGCAAGCAGATCTCAGAAGGCTGGTGCTGCCAGAGAAGGAAAGAAAACAAAAAGATGGGTTCAAGGTGTGTGTGTAGTGAAGAGACAGGCTGCGGGGGAACATTGGAGGCTTGCATGCTCTTACACTGACATGAGAAACTAGGAAGAATGTGATGCTTTGTCTGTCCTCTGTTCGCTCGGGTGGACACTAGACTGTCGGCAGTACTCACTGATAATGTCTGGCCATTCCAGGAGTCTACAGTGGGGTTTCTCTGGTCTCTGCACTTTTAAGATCCAGTTGGCCTCTAGGGAAAGGTCAAAGTTGTAATCCAGTGTTGATGGTAGCAACCCAGGTCAGCAGAGGCTGGGGGGGGGGAATACGACAGGGAGGGGACAACAGCTATCATGGAGGAAAGTTCATCTGAGAGGATGAGTTGGTGCTGAAAAGTGGTAAAGTGTTATGCAAGAAGTCCTATTATCAGTACTGTAAACCACAGTGCAAAGTCTTACTAAAAAACCTCCTTATAGAGGCAGACTGGCGGGAGGGAGACACCTGGGAGTGGGGGATGTTGGTGGAGGGAAGTGGACAATGATGCAGGGATTGGTGTTGCAGCATTGTTTGCCTGAAACACAGTCATGAACAATTTTGTAATTTTATGCTGACTAAATTTGAAAAAAGAAAGACCTGAGCAAGTTAGTGTTCCATAAGGTTATATTAGCATGAGCTAACCTCTCTCTTAAACATATACCTATCCCTCTCCTAGGGCTTCAGTGTGTGGGAAGGAAAGTCTTGAGAATTGAGCTCAGATCTGCACTCAGCGAGTTGAAAGACCTTGAACAAATCACTTCTTATATCTGAAATTTACTTCCTTTGTCTGGGAAATGGGAGGAATATAATATGTCTTGCATGTCTTTGAGGCATATCTCTAGAAAAGCATTGCCAAGGGAACCTCAAAGAGCTTGGAAATCCAATATCTGGAAATGGGGGGAGTTTCCTTTTATAGTACCCTCAAACACTCACCTTGGCTTCTTGAACTTGGTCTGTCCAACCTGTCTGAGACCAGGTTAGGCCAACAGCGGTCGAGAACTCTGGTGATAGCCCTTACTAGAATGGAGTTCAACTCCCATTTCTCATAAATCTACGTCTACCTCTTCCATCCTCTTAAGAATCTTGGGGGAACATCATGTCATTTGTTTTATTTCTCCCATCCAAGATAAGTTCAGGTAGACCTGGTTCTTTGCTGTTGAGGTGCTGATGTCAGGAAGTGCTGGACTAACAGGATATGTTCACATTGCATCTTCTGGCCAGAGATCCCACGATAACTCTAGTCTCAGCAAGGTTCTGAGAGCTATTTCCAGGGTTTCCAGATTTGGTGGATTTCCCTTTGGATAATGGTCTTGTTGGGATTCTGAGCACAAGGTAGAACCCATGCCAAAGATGGATCTGGAACCCGATGTGTGCCTGGGCTCAGTTGAGTACTGCAGCTAAAGAAATTGCCAGTGCCTCCTCAGCCCCCACCCCCCTGCCTGACTCTGTGATTCATTTCCGTTCAGAGAAGTTCAATAATTAACAAAGGGAATTTCTAACAACAGATGGTGCTTGGCCCTAGGGAGTGGTTCTGCTGCAGATGTACTTTGCAGAGAGGTAAGTTGGAGATGGTCTCCTGCTCTCCCCAGAATCTCTAGGGCTCTGTGACTATTGAGTTCATTTGCATAATAAGGTTGCAAGAAGAGCTGAGTGAAAGAAAGGATGGTGTCCTGGGAGTTTTGGGTGATGGTGTCTGTGCTAGAAAGCGAATGCCAGGCAATTGTTTTCTTCACTCTGCTCTCCATCTAGAGATCTTCAAAGAGAAAAGGTCATAACTGCCAAGGGTCAGAAGATACTGTATAAGAGCTTTCTAGGAATGGGATGAGGCAGCTTACATGAATGAGCCAGGAGTCTCCAGGAACATCTCAAGCACTTCAGTGCCCATACATCCTCCAGATTGCATCTGGAAGCAGAGAAATTTGCTCATTTTCCATCCTCATGATATAGGGGGAGAATTTAGTCTCTGGACTATCTATATCTTAAGAACTCAGGTCAGAGTATCTAAGGATACTGGACAGAGCTTCTAAATGGAAAAATCTGGGTAGATTAGTTTTAGATACAGTAGACCCAGGAGACTGGACCATGATTCCTCTGGACTTATTTTTTTTGTGAGGATCTAGATATGGACTTTTTTTCCTTTCCTTTTTTTGTGAGAAAGATCTGTCCTGATAATTCTAGTAATAGTTCTCCATATTGCCCTGAACTTGGTCCCATACCTAACCTGGAGTTGGTTTCTGTGGCTATGAGAATGATGCTGGTTTGCCATTTTAGACACTTGCCCTTACTTGTGCTTGGGAGAAAGACCATCATGATGGATAGCTTTCAAGAAACACAAATATTTGGGGCTTTCCAATGGGAGGATTGCAGAACAGCAAGGTCCAGAACACTTCAGAGGCCCAAGAGATGTAGTCACCTGAAGTCCCATGGCAGCAGATCTTAGATTAGGGAAATTGTATTTTGTTTGGCTGTACAACTGTTTTTCAAAGCTCGGCATGGTTCTTCAATGAGGGTTTGTTCTGCTTTCCAATAGGGACTTGCCCAATGACCCACTACTATCTTGGAACAGAACACAGTCTTTATTCTTTCATTAATTACAGACTCTTTGGAGAAATAAAGATATAGGAAAACTGTTGTAAAACCCAAAGAAACAAAAATGACAACAGGAGGCACAATCTGGAATCAACAGGGGGCAGAGTCTGCATCAAACCATGATTCTCTTCCTAGTAAGCATGACATACCCATTACCAGGAATTAGTAGTTATATATTGGTCTGGGGATTGAGGGGTTCTGGAGGTGAAGCATTATGGGCCAACTTCATGGGTAAGCTAGACTTGA
The DNA here is from genome assembly GCA_004027635.1 of Crocidura indochinensis. Lineage (NCBI taxonomy): Eukaryota > Metazoa > Chordata > Mammalia > Eulipotyphla > Soricidae > Crocidura > Crocidura indochinensis. The sequence continues at coordinate 5,470 of PVKC010050209.1, forward strand.
AAAGAGTTCCCAGCAGAGCAAATGGAATGGTAGAAATGCATTCACTTACTCAAGCATTCAGTAATCCATCTGCTCTTTTATTTATTTTACAAGAAATCCAATGAGTCCCATTTATGTGTGTAAGTTCAAGGAATTTAGCTTTAAAAAATGGTCATCAAACAGTGTAGTATAGACAGAGTGGTGAGTAGAATGGTTCAGTGAAAGACTGAAGGAGTGAGAGTGAAGTCTGGGACTTCAGTCTGGCTCAGAGGATGAGGGACTCAAATATCAGACTCAGTAGTCTCAGGATTCCTAAGGGCTACTGATGAAGTGACACCCCTTAGCCCCCATGGGCACATAGGAACAGCTCCCTAGTTGAGTCAGTAGAGGAGTCGAGAAACCCTTCGCTGCTCAAATTTTAAAGAACTCTTCACAAATCACAGAAATGGTATAGTTGATAAAAGTTTCCTCAGCATTCCAACCCTTAAATGTCTGTATTAAAAACATTCCTGGCTCCAGGAAGCTCTAGAAGATGACAAAAACAAGTGCCAGATGAATTGGTGGATGTTAACCTGACTCCAGGACCCTACTCCAGCTTATTAATATCCCCAACTCTGTAGGCCTTCCACACAGTCATAGGAAGAAGACACATGAGTTGTTTTTTTACCTTTCCAAGATAGGATTTTATGGGAGTTTCCTTCAAAGAGTTACTTTGGACATAACCCAGCGTTTGTTCATCAAATTGGTCTTAGTTCATGCAATGAAATTCTCTTCATCTACATTTTTACACTGTTCCCTGGAGAGCACTGTGGTTTTGAGGATGTGCTGTGTCCCAGATGAGACTGAGATGATTTGTGGAGCCAGTAGCCATGACCGCACTAAAGATGGTCTGCTCCACACCTTCCTGGGAGGATTGCTATTTCTAGTGCCAGAGCCAGCATCCCCTCTGCTGTGAAGCCCTTTCTGAGATGCTCAGAGAATGGGAAAACCTGCCTGCTGTAACCACTAGGGAAACCTGACATGGGGCACTGTTATAGTGCAAGCTATTTCACCAGCATTTCAGCTCCTCTTCAGCCCTACTGGACAAGTATATGTTGAAGGGATGGATGCATCTGTTAGTGATCATATAAGAGAAGATTAATCTATTGAGATCATACCTTTGTCAACTCTGTTACAGAAGCAAAACCTAAATATGTCCCCAGGCAGCAGTTGGCAGTCACGTTCCCACTCTACATCATAGTCCCAACTGTAGGCTGCACAGGGGGCCTTTGGAACAAAGTAACCAACCCCAGTGCCCTAAAGACCAAGATCTGACTTGTCCAGATCTCTTCCTTCCCCTTCTAATTGGTTGTCTTGATGGTCTCGAGACATTGGCATTAACTCATGACCCCCAAGGAAGAACTTGGCATGGGGTCTCCAGGGCTAGTTGTGCAGACAAGCTGAAGGATGCTTACCTCCTTTTCTGGAAAGGTCGCTTAGCCTCGAGAGCCAGAGTGATTAGGGGACTGTGAGGGCAGCATTTCATTAATCGGTCTTTGTGGGGAGTGGATGAGTGGAGGGGGGATCAGGGAGGGCTGGCTCCACCCGAAGCCCTCTGATGAGGCCACTTCATTAGTTTGCTTCCCCAGGGAGAGGTTGGAAAGGCTCTCTGCCTTGACTTTGTTTCTGTTATGACTCATTCTATTTGCTGAACCCAGCCACATCCAACAGTTGGGAGTGTGTCCTGGGTGGGGGTGTTGGTGCTGCTTTGAAAGGCTCATGTGTCTGCAGCACCCACTCTGGGGATCTGTCAGGCTGCTACTGTGCCACTGACTTGAATGTCTTGCACGGTCCATGTAGGGTCTCACTGGCTGGGGAGATTGAGAATCCAGTTGTGAGAGGATGATTTTAGCTTACTAAATGTCCTGCTGCTAGAAGACTGGTGAGCTGCCCAGTGTTTTTAGGAGTTTGGAGGGGCTGATTTATCAACAGTTTACTCTGAAAGTTCACAGAATTGAAGGAAACACCTGTGCTGCGGGGGCACATCTAGCGGCATTCAGGGGCTTCACCTGGCTCTGCACTCAGAAATCACTACTGGCAGGCTCAGGGGACTATATAGAATGCCAGTGATTGAACCTGGGCTGGCCATGTGCAAGGCAAATGCCCCACCTGCTGTGCCATCATTCTGGCCCTGCTTTTATGGACTTCTTATAAAAAATAAAGGCTATGTTAAAGGATATAGAAGAACAACTAGAAGAAGAGGTCTGCATGTGCATTGTGAAAAGGTCCAGAGCACAGCATCTATGTCCCCATGGGGCTGGGATGCGCCAAGCTATGGATGTGCATGATTGTAGGGTTATCTGAGCACTGTGTTTAGAGATTTGAAGATATGACCCACTGTTAATTTCATCTCCTACCTGGAAGAGAGGGTCAGGGCTGGAAGTTCCAAGCTTTTTCTCCTGGTCTCATCTTGGTGAGCATCCCCTACTCAGGACCTCACCAAGAGTTGCCTTGTTAGGAAAAAAAAGAAAAAAGATGCTCCAGTCATCCAGGAGATTCCAGAGGATTTAGAAGCACTATGTAGGAGAGAATTATGCCTTCAACTTTCAGGAATGACACAGACTTGGGGGACTCTCTGTCAGGAATGCAAATCAAGGAGCTAATAGTACTGGAAATCAGGGAAGAGAGTAAATATGTATTTTTGATTGTATTACAGGTGACTCTTCTGGAAAAAATATCAACCTCCACTGACAAGCTGTTTCCTTGGTGGCGCCCCTCACTGGCCTGAGAGCTTAAGCCCTAGGGGTTGTTCTTGGGACTGTGGGACATATTTCTCTTCCAAAGAAAAACTTGGTTTCGGGCAGGACTGAGAAGTGCCAGCTCAGCACGCCGTGTCCCTGGCTAATAGAGCCGTGCGCAGCCTCATCCCTGGAAGGGCAGATTAATCATTTCCGCCCCAAGCCTCTGTCCTGGTCAGATTTATGGTGGCGGGAGCATGGGTGCCCCCGACTTTATGGTCTTGTAAATTACAGAGCTGCTTGTGCAAGAGGCAGGCCGGATGGTAAATCATGTGTAATTGCTTGTAAATTGGGAAACAAATAGTATTTTTTGCTTAAATTGCCCTCTTTGCAATGTTTCTTAGGGAATTGAATTTCCATAGAAGACCTTTGACCTCCCTGGGACCAAAATTCCCTTTGGGACTCAATGCAAGCCATTGCAAGGCCTCTCAAGCTACCTCCCGGGAGATCTGGAGGCCTTTGGGTCAAATGGAGAAAGAAGAATTGACTGCAGTTGTCATAAATTGCTCTTTAAGGCAGGCCTAACCCCTGTTATCCTGGGACTCTCCTCCCTCTCTTCCTCCACTTTGAATTAACCCAAGGGTCTCTTCAGATCCTTGCTCTGGCCAGTCCTTTTCCAGACTCTGGGAAGACCAGCCCACGTGAGCTGCAGAGAATCCAATTTCATTCTTTCTTACCCCCCACGCAAGCACAGTGAATCACTGTCTGCCGGTAAGCGTGGCCTCTGTGTTCAGATGCTATTTGCTGGCTTTTTTCTCATCTTTTTCTCATTTCATTGAAAATGCATTTATAATCTTCACTGCCTGCCTTGGTCAACTTTGAAGAGTCATTAAATGTGCTGATGGGCAGCCTGGTAAACTTTAATTGAATCACGAAGCACAGGCTTCTAGATGGTTCAGCCTCTGGGGGACCTTGGGGACCAGTAATTCAGTTCCTTCATTTGACAGCTATGGAAATGGAAGTTTGGGGCAGTTAAGTGACTTGCCCAAGGTCACACTCTAAGTATGGCAGCTCTGGGGCAAGCACAGAGCATTCCTTCCTGAGGGCCATGTGCTCTTCTCGTGGGCAAGAGTCCCTCAGCTTCAGTTGTCACTGTGCGGCTCAGCTGCTTGCTAAGCCGTAACAGGATCAACCAGCGTCTGTCTTCAAGCAGAGAGAATTAGCAGCGTTTCAATTCCTTCCCTGGGAAACTGAGTCTGTGATGGTTTGGACTGTAATGTTGGTTCCCCTCTGCCCTGAGACATCCGACAGGGCTTGGTTTTTCAAAGTGGTACTTGGGGGCTCCAGCAACTGCTCTGCTTATATCTGGGCTGATCACCTCTCATGGACAGTCACAGGACCTAGTGAAGTAGATGGGAATAATCTGGGATCCAGCATGTGATATGCCAATGGTGTGGAGGCTTAGTTTCTCATCTATCAAAGGGGCTTTTCAGGATCACTATGGCACATAGGAAATATGCAGCTTGAGAACATGTCAGGGTTTCTTTAGGCTCAGTCTCTGAGCTTGCCTGTTATATACTGTGCAGGGTGGGGCAGGATGGATAGCCATGTGAGGCACCTCTAGGTCTCATAGGTGCTGGTGAACAGCATTTATGGGCACCCCATTTAGGGAGAGCATCTGATTCTGAGGTGCTGCAGCTGCCTGGGAAAGACAAGGGGAGACCCTTGTCTAGTAAAGGACTTGCTGCTGTCCATGGGACTCAGGTGCCCTCGGCACCTGCCCCTACCCTTGCTGTGAGCTGCCTGATACCCCAGACTCTTCACTGACTTTACCCCTGGTTTCTCAGAATCTCCTACCCTCTTACTTTGCTCCTTGGAACTCACTGCACAGAGGCATAGGTCATGGCTGCACTTTCTTCATGGAAGGGAAAGGACTTGGTACTCCACAAGTACCCCAATTCTGGTTAGTAAATTCTTTGTCCCTGAGGCTACGTTGGGCTGACAGAGGTAATCTTGGGCCCATTTGGTAGTTGTATGTATAGTGCTTTTATCAGGTATTCAGGAAAAGGCTGCCACCAGGGTTCACACAGACCTGAGAGCAGGAGGTGGGTGATCCGGCCCCTCCCTTGGAGGTTATTTCTGGAAGGACACATGGCCTTTGTGGGTGGAGAGCTCTCGAAGAGAGATCCCTCAGCTCATGCCTCTTTATTGATCACAAGCAAGAATCCAAAGCAGAAGTTTCAACCCTTGCTCCATCTTTCTTTTTTCTTTTTCTTTTTTCTTTTTTTTTTTTGGTTTTTGGACCACACCCAGTGACGCTCAGGGGTTACCCTGGCTATGCA
>PVKC010050210.1:0-10613 GCA_004027635.1 Crocidura indochinensis
AAAAACACAAGTGAAAAGACAGTTGTTTAAAATACATAGTTGAAAACACAGATACTTAAGTGGATAGTATTATTTAAGTAAAATATTTAGGGTATTTCAGATGTTTAGAAAATACATGAATCTCAAAGTACGAATTTTCTAATAACATGTAGAATAATATTGTTGATTAGAATATATTAAAACAAAAATGTTAGATTATAGAAATTATGAGATACCAGAGAAAATGGGGGAAAAAACAGACATAATGCTGAGGCAGTGGTCGGCAAGCCGACCAAAGTACTCTTTGATGGTTGGAATTGAGTGATGTTGATCATGAGTCCTCTTTGATGGTTGGAATTGTGCAGCAACTGGACTTGAGTAGTCCTTATGGTTAGAATTGTTTGAGAATTGATTCTGAATACTCCTCAATGGATGGAATTTTCTGATTATTGATCCTGAGTACTCAACATATGCGGATTGTGGCATCGAAGCATGGCAGCTTCGGAGGTGGAGGCAGCTCACCTCTATTCCAGGCCAGGGGCAGGTCCATAACCGAAAGCAGTTCTTTGTCCATAAATACCACGGGTTGTTTTCGTTTGCTGCTTCTTCTGCTAGTCATTTCTGGAGGTGAATCATTCCCTGCAAAGCTTTCTTTAGACTTTGAGTCCTCCGTGGTCATATTGTGTATCACTATGCGATCCAAGTCTGGCAGCTTCGGAGGTGGAGGCAAATCATCTCTGTGCCAGGCCAGGGGCAGGTCCATAGGCGAAAACAGTTTTTTGTCCATAAAATATCATGGGCTGTTTTCATTTGTTAGCTCTCCTGCCAGTCATTTCTGGAGATGAAGCGCTCCCTACAAAGCCTTCTTTAGACTTCGAGTCCTCCATGGCCACATTGTGTGTCATAGGGCCAGTAGACCTGGGCTGCATGTTTTGGGGCAGCTCTTGTACTGAGGACTTCTCTGCCTGCCCGAGGAGCTGCTGGGCATTGATGGAGCTGAGCCCAGCGCCATTGGGCTCCATGTTGCTTTTCAAAATAGCATTACCTCTGAGGATGCCATTACCATCTTCTCTTGTCTTCAGGACAGAACCCTTCTCCACTGGCATCCTTGGCTCTCTCGTGTCACTAGTTTTTCCGTGAACAAGGAGGTAGTGGGTGTCTCATTCGCTTGATCTCACGTATGGTGTCCAGGACACGGAGGAGACTGGCACGCTGCCCCAGAGGGGGTCTCCTAAGAATGCGTTGGTTTCCAAACCTGAGGGACCTTGGAGCCTGTGGCCGGCCGCAGTACCTCCATGGAGTTTTGTTGAAGTACAATGGGATAGGCCTGGGGATGCCGTTCGGGCGGTTGACAGATGCGGGAGCCCCAGGATGTTCCCTGTCAAAGCCTGCCGCACGTTTTCTGTAGATTGGAATAGGGTAGAGATGCCTTGCTTGTCGCAGCCTGGGACGGCGGCACCTCAGCAGGTGGAAAAATCGACTGAAAGAATTGCCCATGACTTGAGATCAAGGGCTCGGAGAACACATTAAAGAACAGCGCAAGAAACCGAAAAGGCAAGCCCACGTTCCTCACCTTTGCTCCTAACACGGAAATAGAAGCACGAGGCTATTGTGACGTCCCTCGGGACACGTCATCGAGAAGGTTGCAGTGGCCCATGCAAAACTGCCACGTGGCTCAGGGACATTCCTAGGGACGAGGCTAATTGCCGCCCCTCCTGGACCAGGAGAGCCTTGCACTTAGGCTTTGAGGATGAGTTGCCACTGCTTGTTGCCTTTCTGGGGCCTGCACAGACAGGGTCTCCACCCTATTTTTATCTTTTTAGGCATTTTCTTTTCTTTGGAGGGGGGGGGGGTCAAACCCAGCAGCGCTCAGGAGTTACTCCTGGCTCTGTGCTCAGAAATCGCCCCAGGCACAGGGGACCGTGGACCGTGCTATCTCTCCGGCCCCTTTTTAGGCATTTTCATTTGCTTCTTAATGTTGATTTCTCACTACAGAAAATAAATAACTTGTTTAGGGGGCTAGAGAGTTTGCTCAAGGTGCTGAGAAAATACAGTTTATGCAGATGGCCTGGGTTCAATTCCTAGAACTGTTTGATCCCCAGACTGACTCCAAAACCAAAAATATTTACTAATTACTTTTAGAAGTCATCCCAAGTATTTTCTTGATTCAGCATATCATCAAAGAATAAGCAGGTTCTGTTAACTTGCCTGAATGTGACTAGTTTCATGTGCCTGTTTACCAATGATCTTCTAATGGTCACACAAAAACACTGGCTTGGGTCGAAGAGATTGCAAAACCAGGTAGTAAATATGTTTGAGAAAATGGGTGACCTTATGCTGATTTGAAGCTTCTTATATCTAACCTAGCTTTTAGATAAACATATGACTAAAGACAAATATTATAGATTAATTCCATTAATTCCATGATTTGAAGTAAGAAAATATTATTTAAGGTGGGACTGGAGAGATAGCTTAAAGGTCTAAGCACAGGAGGCCTGGACTCAAGGTCTAAGCAATGCAAAACACAAAGTTTGTGTTAAACTTTGCTGGAATATTCCAGGGATCCAACCTCTGATGTCATTTGACTGTATTTTAGATGAGTAAATATCAAACCTGACTAGATGTCTAGTGTCCATGGGAAATGCTTATTGCCCTGCTAGAGCGGAAATTCTGGTGTTGAAAATAAATGTTATTGTGTCCTGTCAGGACCCGCAGTTCCTGTAGGTGTGGATGTGCAGGTGGAGAGCTTGGACAGCATTTCAGAGGTGGACATGGTGAGTGCTTCTCCAACTGAGCTCTGGCCAAGCGGATAGCACATATGACCCAAGACAGACCAGGAGTTGGGACCCCTAGATTCAGGGCCTCCCAGTCCCAAAGGATAGTGGGTACAAGATACCCAGCTGGTGTGAAGTCAAACTAAGTGACCCTCACTGGCCAATGGCTGGGTGATACCAGGCAAGGCCCAAGCAGCATCACCTCCTCGACCTCCTCATCAGAACACCTTCCTGGTTGGCTGAGAATCACCAGATTCAGAGAGGCCCTGGGGCCTTTAGTTAGTTTGATGGCTCCCACTCCTAAAATAGAGTTGTACACACAGTTTTCCCATGGGTCCTGAGTCTGACTGTAGTTAGGCAGAGGAGAGGGTATTTCTTTAAATAATACTGTAGTGAGTTTAGACCAACCTTGGAATGTTCCACAAGTTCTTATCCTGTGGAACATCTTTAGGCTATCTTGCGTTCAGGTTGCCAAGAGTAAGTCAGAGATAGGCACTGATATAAAGATGCCAGGAGATGGGGTTGGGGAAAGGTATACAACAGGAAGGGGCTTCACAGAGCTGTGCTGACAACAGGTCCCCATTCAGAAAAAGAAAATCCTTAGCATGCTCCACACTAGGGGCTGAGAGTAAGTGCTCCCTGAACTCACTGCCAACATCCCATCCACTGAGGGGTGAATGAAAGTCACTGTTAGAGACACTGAGGCTCTGGCATCCTTGCTGGTAGACCTGTACCTGTCTTTGTGTCTGTATCTGTCCCTATCTCTGTGTAGCTCTGAGGTCCTGCCTCTACAGCAGCTGCTTTTAGTGAAGCACTTTTAGTGAACACTAGGGTTCACTAGTGGGTTCAGGGTTCTCTACCTGCAGAGGCATCAGAATTCCTGCCTTGCAGCATCTCTTCCTCTTGCTGCCAACCCCAGAGAGTGCCTTCACTCTGCACAGTATCTGACCATGGAGGAATCCCTGATGCCCAGGATAGAGCAACTTAGAGTGTCGGTGCTCTCTGTGCTCAGGACTTCACCATGACCCTCTACCTGCGGCACTACTGGAAGGATGAACGGCTGGCCTTTCCTAGCTCCAGCAACCTCAGCATGACCTTCGACGGGCGGCTGGTAAAAAAGATCTGGGTGCCTGACATGTTCTTCGTGCACTCCAAGCGTTCCTTCATCCATGACACCACCACGGATAACGTGATGCTGCGGGTGCAGCCTGATGGGATGGTGCTCTACAGCCTCAGGTGTGGCTCCCGGCAGAACTATGACCATATCACCTCCATCAGGGCCTAACAGTTACAAAGGGAGGGTACTGGCCTCTGGTCTTTTCAACTTCTAGGAAATGACTTTACACATAAGCACCATCTTTAAAGAATTTATTCAGCTTTGAAAACATCTGAAAAAGTGTCTCAAACTGATATTGAGGATTTGGTGTATATGTGATATTTCAATGAAAAATATTTTGTTTTCTTTTTGGTTTTTGGGCCAGACTGGAGATGCTCAGTGGTCACTCCTGGTTCTGCACTCAGAATTACTTCTAATGATACTCAGGGGACACTATAGAATGCTAGCAATAGAACTAAAGCCAGCTGTGTGCAAAAGCACCCTACCCACTGCACTATCACTCTCATGACATCAATTAAAATATTTTTATTTTTTTAGTTTTTGGGTCACACCTGGCAGCGTTCAGGGATTACTCCTGTCTCTATGCTCACCAATCGCTCCTGGCAGGCTCAGGGGACCATATGGGATGCTGGGATTCAAACTACCAACCTTCTACATGCTAGGCAAATGCCTTACCTCCATGCTATCTCTCCGGCCCCAATTAAAATCTTTAATAAATGTTTAATGTTTCTATCTAGAGTAAAAAAAAAATGGGACCGAAAGTTAGCTCAAGTGATTGAGAGAGCAGGCTTTGTGTGAAAGACCTGAGTTCCACCTTAAGAACCTTATTAGTCTTCTGAGCACTGCCCAGAGAGATTTTCATGCACCGAGTCAGGAGTAGGCCCTGAGCACTGAAGAGTGTGGCCCAAATTCTTCCCTTGATAAAGATGTAATGTTTTCTTCATTTTTTTAAGGAAGCACAAACTTTTTCTTTTTAGTTTTTATTGAAACATACTTAGAAAAATGGAGGGGGAAATCTAAACATGGGAAAAAAGAAGAAAGGAGGCAAAAGGAAAAAATTCTGGGCTTGCTCTTCAAGTGCCCAGAATTTTGTCATTTTGTCTCTTTCCTTCTCATTTTAAATTACTTATGCAAGTATTTATGTTAAATAAATCATTCTTTTGGGGGAGTGAAGTTTTGGGTCACAGCTGGCAGTCTCAGGGGTTACTCCTCACTCTCAGGAATTACTTTTGTTTATTCTTGGCAGATCATATGAAATGCCAGGGATATAGACCAAGTTGGCTTTGGGCAAGGCATGTGCCTTACCCACTATACTATCGCTCTAGCCCCTTTTTTCTGTTCTTGCTTTCAGAGTCACAACATTTTTGTAGGAGTAGTAGAAATTTTTTTTTGAGGAGATAGGATTTGAACCCAGGCTTATTCTAGTCTCTGTGATCAGCTATCACTCCTGGTGTTACTGAATGGTATGCCAGGGAACAAACAGAATCAACTATGTGCAAAGGCAAGAGTCTTAACCCTGGTACTATAATTTTATAATATTGTTTTGTTTTGTTTTGTTTTTTATCTGTGTCTTGTCTTACAACAGAGCTTAAAATGTAATTTCCCATAGGGTGAATCATGGGCACATGATCCTTCCTTGCCAAGTTGGGTTGATCTTCCTGAGAGGTGGTGAACAGTCAAAACCCACCACTAATATGACATAGCCTTGTGCTGATCCCAAGCTAGCCAGGATTCCCTGGTCCTGAAATGAAGCACTTAAATGCAGAAAGGGGACAACCACCTTGGAAGAATGTTTGGAATGTTGTAGGCCCTATTCTGTTTATCTTTTTGCAGCATCCTAAAACCCTGGATTTTGTTCTTTTATCTCAGAGTTACAGTGACTGCTATGTGCAACATGGACTTCAGCAGGTTCCCCCTGGACACACAAACCTGTTCACTGGAAATTGAAAGCTGTGAGTAGACTCGGGCCAAGACAGCAGCACACAAAAGTAATTCTAGACTCCTAAGTAATTCTCACACTCTCCTAGCAAAGAACTGTGCTCTTCATTCAAGACCATTCTTCTGTTTGGGAGTTGTTATTTGTGGAGAGGGTGCTGGGGATGGTCCCAAGCTTTGCATATGTGATGCATGAACTTTACCACTGAGAAATCATGACTTTTATTTTTATTTTGTTTGGTGCTCACATTTAGTAGTGCTCAGGATCCATTCTGACTAAGTTCAGGTGTGACTCCTGGTAATGCTTAGGAGACCATATACTTTGCTTGTGATTGAAGGTGGTTGGTCACATGCAAGACAAGTGACTTCCCACCCTATTCTATCTCTACAATTACTGTTGTTCATCTGCAAATTTCCTTTGAATAAAAGAGTTCCCTGGAAAAAAACAGCCCACGGGGCTGAGGTGAGGGCAAACACTTCACTTTAAGTGCAGGTAGTAGTTGAGAAATCAGGCACAATGTAGGGACCTCGGGAAACTTGCAGGAAGTTGTGTAAATGTCAAACACCAGGATCCAGGAAGAATATGGCTGAGGCAGTACTTAAAACTGTTGGCACACATATCTAGTGCTCAGGGCACATGCATGCTTCACCAGGCTCTGCCACACAGTTTTGTCTGGTGGATTTAATTAGGACTCCCAATCAATCCACCTGGTTCACCTTCCTATAGCTGTGTGGACCCTGCTCTTCAGCATTTCTGACCATCTGACATAGCCTTCAGCTGATTTCCACCTGACAAGCAATAGGCTGAGTCTTTGTTTTTGTATCACACCCAGTGGCACTCAGGGGTTACTCCTGGCTCTGCACTCAGAAATTGCTCCTGTCAGGCACGGGAACCATAGGCGATGCCGGGATTGATAGGCTGAGTTTTGGATTGAGCCCTTTTGCAGGAATTGTGAGCTCTAAGTCTTGAGATCTTTGCTCCAATGAATCAGAAGATGAGCAAGAATAGGGACCAGATGGAAAGTACAGCAGGTAAGGTCTTTTCTTGCCTTGCACAGGACCAATCTCTGATGTCTAATATGGTCCCTGAGCCAGCCAGGAGTGATTTCTAAGTGCAGTGCTAGGAGTAATTCTTGAGCACCAACTCGTGGGGCCTAAAAGCAAAATAAAACAAAAGGCAAGAGTCAAAGGAGTCTTTTTGGATTTTGCTTTGCTTTTAATCTTCTTTTTCTGATGGGTGGAGATTGGGCCACGCCTGGCAGTGCTTAAGTATTACACCAGGTGGTTCTTAGAGAACCTTATATAGTGCCAGGGATTAAATTCAGGTCAGCCGTGTGCAAGGCAAGAGCCCTACTCACTGTTCTAACACTCTGGTCCCTGTGGCTGGTTTTATTTTTGGGGGTGGGGAGTGGGGGGAACATTTGGTTATACCTGACGGTGCTTTGGGTGCCTGTCTCCCTATTTGGCTTGGACCTTGGTGCTTGGTTACTTAAGATACCTGGGGACCATATAGTGTTTCAAACAGAACTCTAGCCTTCCAGTTGCAGATCATGTGTTCTAGCCTGTTGTGCTGTCTCTCTGGCTTGGTAATTTGAACTATGTGACAGCGCTGCGGGGGTTTGTATGGGAGCTCAGAAGCAGCTTCCACTAAGCAACCCAGACAGACATGTTTTCACACCACCCTTGCTAATGCTATTCCTCTCTTTCAGATGCCTATACTGAAGATGACCTCATGCTGTACTGGAAAAAAGGCAATGACTCTTTAAAGACAGATGAGCGAATCTCCCTCTCCCAGTTCCTCATTCAGAAATTCCACACCACCGCAAAGCTGGCTTTCTACAGCAGCACAGGTAGATTGCAGTGATAATATGGGACAGGCTGCATTGTGGGGCAAACTAGTTTCTATATTCAGAATCATGTGAATTGCTGATCAGAGAGAGTAGAACTCATGCATTTGTGCTGGAAACCAAAATTGGGAATGCAAGTCCTGACTTTTCTTTTTGTTTGTTTGTTTGTTTTTGGGTCACACCCGGCAGTGCTCAGGGGTTACTCTTGGCTCTATACTCAGAAATCACTCCTGGCAGGCTCAGGGGACCATATGGGATGCCGGGATTCGAACCACTGACCTTCTGCATGCAAGGCAAACGCCTTACCTCCATGCTATCTCTCCAGCCCCAAGTCCTGACTTTTCAATTCCACCAGAGTATCAGAAAATATCACTGAGAAAATTCATAGCAGGTTCTCCAACAGAAACTTTGTGCAAAGCAATGAGACAGTCATAGGGCCAGAGAGGTGGCTGGCATCTCCTCCCATGTAGGACACAACAAAGAGCTGTTCATCTTCAGGAATGTTGCTCCCATCCCCATTCTCCTTGCTTCCACCAGCCCTTTTGTGGTCATTCCCTCTTGTTATGGCCTTCTTGTTAAGTTTCAGTGCAGGAGCCACTGCCTGTTGCTTTTGTGGACTGCCTTGCTACCTTTGCAACCTGTGGTTCAGACAGACTTTCCCTCCAGGAAGCCTAGCTGTGCTTCTTTTTCATTTTATTTTAGTTTATTTTGGCTTTTTGGGCCACACCTGGTGATTACCAGGGATTACTCCTGGCTATGTGCTCAGAAATCGCTCCTGGCTTGGGGGACCCTATGGAACACCAGGGTATCCAACTACAGTCTGTCCTAGGTTAGCGCGTGCAAGGCAAACGCCCTACTGCTTGCAACACCACTCTGGCCCCATTAGCTGTGCTTCTTACATTTCCTCCATTCCTTTTCTTTTTCTACAACACATTTTTTGACACTGGTCCTGCAATTTATGTTAGTTAAGCCACACCAAGTGTATGCAATTGAATGTGCTTTATCACTTTTTGTGATGATTTTCGTAAATCATTGTCAGCTTATAGTCTTGGAGACAGTCCAGCAGGCTAAAACGCAAGCTTTGCAACCAGGAAGCCTGAGTTCAATGCAATATGATTTCCTTGATCATTACCAAGAGTGACCCCTGAGTGCTAAGCCAGAGTGGTGCCCAAACAAGAACAAACAATTAGTGGTTTCAATTACTAAAGCATTCCATTAGTGTGCAGGGATTCCATTGTTTAAGCACTGATCATTCTCATCTGTAACATATAACAGTGACCTCACACTTGTGTCTTCTACAAACACTACTGATGTGTCTTGGTTCTTCAGGAAATCCTCATGTTTGGCTCCTAACATCCCTTGCTGCTTTCATCTATTCAGGGTGCTATCACAAAACATAACAAGTGGGGAGCTCCTATATCACAGCAATGTATTTCAGGTGGTCCAGGGGGTGACTAAGTGATACAACACCTGCCTTACAAGTGAAGCTGTGAGCTTGATCCTTGCTGCTGCCCACTTGCACTGAACACCATGAGCCCCACAATGAAATGAAAACGCATGTATCAGGACCACAGAGGTCCTGGCACACACCAGGAAGCACACAAGCACTGCCACCAATTGAGTGCCAGCTTTGAGCACCATGGCTAAGTGTGCAACACCACAACCTTGATGTTCACAAAGCATTAAGGTAATCCTAGTCCTTGGAACAGCAATAGCATATGGAAGAAAGAAAACTGGAGTGTGACAGTCAACCATTTCCCACATTCTGGCATGCAGTAGTCTTAATTTCCTGAGATAGCCTATTTCTCTGCTTGGATAAGAAAAGAATGAAAGGAGGACAAAGGAAATGGGAAGGTATAGACAAAGATAGAATGCCTTTGTGGAGAAGACAGGGGACCAAATATCCAAGGTAGACTCTCCTAGCATGTGAGTGACAGGCTCCTTATCCCACCGAGTCTCTGAGACTAGAAGGATTTTCTGGATAAAATCTGTTTTGGGGGGCCAGAGAGATGTCATGGAGGTAAGGTGTTTGCCTTGCATGCAGAAGGACGGTGATTTGAATCCCGGCATCCAATATGGTCCCCCCCACCCCCCGAGCCTGCCAGGAGTGCTTTCTGAGTGTAGAGCCAGGAGTAACCCCTGAGCACTGCCGGTGTGACCCAAAAAACAAAAACAAGCAAACAAAAATCTGTTTTGGGAAGGAATGGAGGTGCTCTGGTGCCAATTTTCTTTTTCCTGTGTTCCCCAGGCTGGTACAACCGTCTGTACATTAACTTCACATTGCGGCGTCACATCTTCTTTTTCTTACTTCAAACCTACTTCCCAGCCACCCTGATGGTCATGTTGTCCTGGGTGTCCTTCTGGATTGACCGCAGAGCTGTGCCCGCTCGAGTGCCCTTAGGTAAGTAACATTGCTCCTCCTTGGTCCAGAAACCTGCAAATGCAAGTACTTCATTCCAGATGAAGCCAGTTCAAACTGGTTGTATTAATCCTGAATTTCTGTTGACATTATAACTTGAAGAAACTTTTAAGTTATTTATTCACAAGTAAAAAAAGAAAACCTTTAATGGGGCCAGAGAGATAGTTCAGGGGTTACTTATTTTATATGAGATCAACCCAAGTTTAATTTCCAGAAACTTATATGGCCCCCTAAACACCTCCAGGTGTCAGTCATAAGCACTGCTGAGTGTGGACTCCAAACAATAAAAGTCCACAATTAGAATTCTGTCTACTGGAGACTCAAAGAGCTGAGAATGTGTTTTGCATAGCAGAGGTTTGGGGCTCTATCCTCGACTCCACATAGCCCCTGAAGCACCACAGGACAGGGTTCCCAAATTAAAACAAAAACAAACAAACACAAAATAAACAATCAATCAACAGATAAAACTCTATGCAGGGATGTCAGGTACTGTGGATATTAGATAGAGTAGATATTGTGGATATTGTTAGAGTCCACATTTC
>PVKC010050211.1:0-10606 GCA_004027635.1 Crocidura indochinensis
AAAGAAAGAAAGAAAGAAAGAAAGAAAGAAAGAAAGAAAGAAAGAAAGAAAGAAAGAAAGAAAGAAAGAAAGAAAGAAAGAGAGAAAAAAGAAAGAAAATGTCTGCCTCAAAGATTGGCTGGGGCAAGAGGTAAACTGAAAACAGCGGTGGAGGGAAGCAGACAGCCATGAAAGGATAGGTGCTTAGACACTGTATGACTGAAACTTAACCATGAACAATTTTGTAGTTCAGGGTAACCAATAAAAAAAAAGTATCTAAAATTAATCTAAAAAGCATTTAAAATTAATCTCTTCTAGTGGGTAAGGCACTTGCATTGTGCACAGCTTACTCAGGTGCAATCCCTGAACACTACCAAGGGTGTTCCTAAGTGCAGAGCCAGGAATAGCTCTGAATACTGCTGATTGTGACCCAAAAACCAAACAAACAAATAAATTTCTTTTAATAGAAATTCTAGTATAAGGGGGCCAGGCGGTGGCGCTGGAGGTAAGGTGCCTGCCTTGCCTGCGCTAACCTAGGACGGACCGCGGTTCGATCCCCCTGGTTCCCCATATGGTCCCCCATGCCTGCCAGGAGTGACTTCTGAGCGAATAGCCAGGAGTAACCCCTGAGCGTCACAGGGTGTGGCTCAAAAACCAAAAAAAAAAAAAAAAAAAAAAAAAAAAAAAAAAAAAAAAAAAAAAAAAAAAAAAAAAAAAAAAAAATAAAGGAAAAGATATTCTAGCATAATAAACAAGAGGATGAACCTTGAGGCCTAAAGGTACAAAAATCTTATCACAATTTTAAATTGCTCCTATTCAGTTAATCTCTATTTCAGGTGGCCTCTATACATCAGATACAAAAGTAAGCAAAAGACTAAAATAATGTAAATAACAAAGGATATTACTCCCACTGGGCTCAAAGTAAAGGCACTTAGATTAATATAATATATAATAATATACTAGTAAATATATACATCAATGCATTTGTGATTCAAGTATCATATGACATGAAATTTGACTAAGAACTAACAAACTGGCAATGAGATATGATTTAAGATTACTAAGACTAGGGGCTGGAGTGATAGCACAACAGTTGGGGTGTTTGCCTTGCATGGAGCCAATCCAGAATGGATGGTGGCTTGAATCCTGGCATTCCATATCGTCCCCCAAGCCTGTCAAGAGTAACCCATGTGGCGCTGTGTGTGATCCAACACCCCCTCAAAGAAATGTTATTAAAAAAATAAAGATTACTAAGATAGAGAACACATTTGAAGAGCAATCATTAGCTAATCAATAATAGTGTCATCGCTTTTAATTTTTAATTTTGAAAACAATTTTAATATCTAACTATTTCTAAAAAATCACTTTAAGAAAATATTGTATTTAGGTAGCGAAATACTCATTATTTCTCTGAGGACAACAAAGCAATCTTTAATACATTCAGTAAAAGTAACATGTCTTAGGCATACTCTTGCTTTACCTTTGGGAATAAACTGACATCCAAGCAGTTCCATTTTCATGGCAATTTTCTGCTGCCATTGGGTAGGATTCACTCTAATAAAACGTGCAACAATTGGTGGCAAAAAGTTATTACGGACATCCTGGTGATAGTCTTTGTTTCCTTGAAATATCTTAAAAAGAAAACATTGGTACTTTACATTAAGAAAGGTCAGGGCTAACTTGCTTCACTGAAACACACTTTGTTGTTTGCTCTGGGCTTAAACGAGATCTGAAAAGCAGGACAATCTGATTTAATTTCTAAGAAAACAAAATAAGCATACATTTGAAAAACCATTTAAGAAGTAAATACATCCTTTGTTAAAAATTGGCAAAATGCAGTCAATATAAAAATTATTTTACTATGATTAAAATGTAATAAAAATGCTCATAATAGCAATCTGATATACGGGTGTTTTGTTTTTTTTTTTCTTTTTGTGGTTTTTGGGTCATACCCGGCAGTGCTCAGGGGTTACTCCTGGCTCCAAGCTCAGAAATTGCTGCTGGCAGGCACAGGGGATCATATGGGACGCTGGGAACTGATGACCTTCTGCATGCAAGGCAAACGCCTTACCTCCATGCTATCTCTCTGGCCCCAGGATACGGTTTTTAATGATAGTAAAACACTATATTGTATTAATAAATGAGTAATTCTAGTCCTATGTGAATACCGACTAAGTATATGCTTTATTTTCAAGGTGAAGCATAATTTAATAGATAAAATCTTAGCAAAAATACTCTATTGCATATTTTTCATATTTTTTCTCAATAAATAGACCAAAGAAGAACTTTGCATTATACATATGCCCACACACTTTATGGATAGATAGCACCACCTATTGGATAAACTAGGAAAGACAGTTCTTACGTTTCATTTCTTGGCTCTATTTGACAGAAAAGTGACTCTAAAACACTAACATCATCTTGGTTGTTTCCAAGTTTGGCTATTGTGAATAGTGCTGCAATAAATACAGGTGCGAGGAAGGGATTTTTGTATTGTATTCTTGTGTTCCTAGGTTATATCCCTAGGAGTGGAATAGCTGGGTCGAATGGAAGCTGGTGAGTGCAGTTATAGAAATAACTATACTGAGAACTAACATAACCATGTGAATGAATGAGGGAACTGGAAAGCCTGTCTGGAGTATAGGTGGGGGTGGGGTGGGATGGAGATTGGGACATTGGTGGTGGGAATGTTGCACTGGTGAAGAGGGGTGTTCTTTACATGACTGAAACCTAATCACAATTATATTTGTAATCAAGATGTTTAAATCAAGATATTAATAAAAAATAACACTAACATCAGTCTAATTTATCCATCATCACTAACCAGCAACAAATGCACTATATAAGTAATCCTTACATTAAAACAAGACATAAAGCAACTTTCTCCTCTATTTCATGAGACTGAGTTATTTACAAAACTTTTTCTTCTAAGTCAGCCAAATGCTCTTTGTGACTATAAGCAGAATCTAGAAAAATCTAATTTACAAATTTACTAATCTAATTTACTCAGTAGATTACATAGCCAGTCAATAATAGAGCGATGATTTGAACAAGTCTTCTAACTTTAAACACCAGATTTCTATAAACAAAATAAAATCTTTTGCTTTCTGGTTTTTTTCCCTTCAGGCCAGACTATTAGTAAATGAACACCTGCCTAAAATTTAAAAAAATGGTCCATTTTTAATCAGTTAAGGTAAGAGTAAATAAATGTTTAACTCCGCAATCAAGTCATTCCAAATACTAAGACTGTTCCTTTTTACCTAGCAACAGATTTTAATGGTGTTAGATTCAAACTTCTCATTTTGGAAAAAGTTTATTTTTAAGTTACAGTCATCTCCAAACTAGCAAGCTTCTATTATTTCTTTACATAGCACTCTGAAATAAAATGAAGGCAATTTTTGCAGTCTATCAGTGGAATAGAAACAATAGCCAAACATTACTTCAGACATAATAACTCTCCCTTTGCTTGCATAGTTGATTTAATACTGAAATCTTCTCTTTTTTTTTTTCGGGCCACACCTGTTTGATGCTCAGGGGTTACTCCTGGCTAAGAGCTCTGAAATTGCCCCTGGCTTGCGGGGACCATATGGGACACCGGAAGATGGTCGCAATCTTTTCTTGGCTAGCGCTTCCAAGGCAGACACCTTACCTCTAGCGCCACCTCACGGGCCCCCTGAAATCTTATTTTTATAAAAATCGTAAAGGATAAATGTTTTACAAAAACTAAGTAAAAACAGATTATATTTAACCTATAACTATATATTAAGAATCCATACTGAAACACAACTACAATCATGTTTGGAATCATGGTGCTTAAACAAAGATTTTATATATAAAAAAAAATTTCTGTTTAGGGACCATAAGTACAGTGTGTAGGGTAGTTGGCCAACCCGGGTTTGACTCATGAAACCCTATATGGTCCTCACAGCCCACCTACAGTGCCACTCTTGAGTGCAGAGCCAAGAATAAGCCCTAAACACTACAGAGTATGGGCCCCAAATAAGCAAGATAAAAAGAATTCTAGCAAAGTATTATGTGTGAAATGAAATAAATGGAAATCAAATACCATCATCCTTAACTGTAACTTAATAAAAAAGAAAATCCTAGATATAACCACACACACACAAATAATGGCATTGTTGAAAGCAATATATTGACTTTTCCCCCTACCAGAAAAACTTGCATTATCTCCATCCAATTTATCTTTCTTTTTTTTTTTTTTTTTTTTTTTTTTTGGTTTTTGGGCCACACCCAGTGACGCTCAGGGGTTACTCCTGGCAATGCGCTCAGAAGTTGCTCCTGGCTTGGTGGACCATTTGGGGCACGGGGGATCGAACCGCGGTCTGTCCAAGGCTAGCGCGGTAAGGCAGGCACCTTTACCTCCAGCGCCACCGCCCGGCCCCCAATTTATCTTTCTTACAACAAAAAATATTTGCTTTATAAAATAATAACAAAGCAATATATTATGAAAACAAGTTGTCTATATAGTTCCACTTTACAAAATCAAACTAAAACTCTATGTATATGCTATTTCATGTATGTATGCACAGAAAAATATGAACATGTATTTGCAAATTATTCTTGAATTGGGTTCACATAATAAGGTATAAGATCATTATATCACGTTATTTCTGATGTAAGGACTTTTACTTCTTTGACAGAAATTGAATTAACCTTTCTATATTATAACCATCTGAAAAACTGAATAAATATGATACAATAATTTTTAGATACTGGATTATGGCTAATAGAAAAATAATTACTGAAAGGAAGAAATCAAATCAAATGAGTTAAACCCTACAACCACCATATTGTCAGGAGAAAGTCTAACTGTCTCAATGAATTGAGGAGAAAGAGTTCAGAGACAAAGAAGCTAAAGCAATTAGAATTTGCAGGGTAAGGTGATGGAAATAGAACTATAGAGGCAGAGATATCTAAGTTCTATAGTGGGTTTTCCATTAAATATTAAGTTTAATGTAAAGAAAGTTTTGAAAAGTACTGCAAAAGAGCCAATAGCACAATTCTTGGAATGATACAGAGCCAAGAGCAGCTCATACTGCCAACAAACAAATGAAGAAACCCCATAATATAGTGGGCATTGGGTTATGTACTTAGAACAATAGTTATGGAAAACTTAGACCTAAAGCAAGTCCTGAAAAGAGCAAATAACTTTAAGTAACTTAAAACTGCACACAGAATAAAGTTTAAAAGCACAGGAATTAAAAAAAAAAAAAGGAAAATTCACAATGTCCAATATGGACAATGGAAGGAAGTGACTAGGTATATGAAATATGACCTATAAAATAACCATTATTAAAAGGTCCATAAAACATGACAGAGTTTTAGTTCCATTAATCATAAAATCAATAGACATTACATACTCTACATGTTTCAGAAGTAGAGAAATGCATAAATAGGCTAAAGAAAGCTATAACAGAAAATGTAAAAGCCTAAGTTAGGTTAAAAAATGCAACATCAAAGATAAAAAAAATATGTCAGAATTAACAGATTATACACTGCTGATTAAAACAGATTTGTGAATTTGAAGACAAATCAAGAAAAATTCCAGCTATAACAAAAAATAAGACAGGAAAGAAAACAAAATCTAGAGTATAACTGAACTGCGACATCTTCAAGGGTCAAGATAAATGACTTGATAAAAGTCAAAGCAGAAGACACATGAAGGCAACTACACAAAAACAAATCAAATTCAAATTGCTCAAAACAAATAATTAAAAAGAAACCTTAAAAGCAGCCAAGAACAAAAAAGAGGCATCACATACTGAGGAACAAAGAGCAACAGAATTATGCTGACTACAATGCAAACTAGATGAACCATACATAAAAGCAGTGAAAGAAAAGATTGTCAAGCAAGAATTCTTTTCCCAATGAAATTCTTATCTTTACTAAAAGTAAACAAAAGCAAGATCATTTTCAGTAATATAATTTACTTATTAAATGTATTTGCATACTAACGGGTCTATTTTTTATAAATTCAAAAATTTAACTATGTTTCACAAGCATAATAAATGTTATATAAATAAGTAAGGTATGTTAAGAGCAAAGAGCAGTCAAATTTGGGGGCATAAGCAGAAATAAGGCAGGTAGGGAGACAATATGGAAATTTGCTTCAATGGAGAGAGGCTCACCAAAGATGAAGTTCATGTGTATCAAGAAGAAAGAAGGTCTTGAATTACAGCAGAAGAGTTTAGATCCATATGAAAGATAATGAGTCCCTGGAGTTTTTTGGCAGAGAGATGACAAAAGTAGTAATTGAAGATAGTATTAGCAAGTTACATAAAAAAAAAATCTGTGTAGCTAAAACAAAACTCAAGGAATTTCATCGAAAAAAAGGACTCATCATTTCTATGGCCAATGAAAGACAAACATTTTCCTTAGAATGGGGACTTTCCCACTCACAGATCCTTGCAGCAAACTATGAGCCAAGATCTGGGGTAAAAGTAATAAACAACTAGCAGAGAGCTACCTCTGTCTATTATCATCTTACTCTGGTTCTTTACAGCACAATCATTTTGGAAGTTGTTTGGGGGAGTACAACTTGTACTTCTCAGGGACTACTCCCAGCTAAAAGTTCAGGAGACTATGCAGTGCTAGGAGCTGAAACTGAGCCTCTTACATGCAAAGTCAGCAATCGTGCTATTAAACTATCTCTCTAGCCCTAGCATCTCTAGCATCATCATTTTTCCCTATGAAGTCATATAAATTAATTCTTCATGTAGAAGGGAGGTAAGATAATTTCTAAGCTGGTAAAATGATCTTAAAATGACTTTGAAGTATATAATATTCTAAACTTAATGCACTTTATCTAGAGTAGACATATGGGAACAATTGAGGTTCTCCTTATTGGTAAATAACTAGAAAACAATCACAGTCACTATAAAAAAAAAATTCTTGGGCCAGGCGGTGGCACTGCAGGTAAGGTGCCTGCCTTGCCTGCGCTAACCTAGGACGGACCGCGGTTCGATCCCCCGGTTCTCCATATGGTCCCCCGTGCCTGCCAGGAGCGACTTCTGAGCAAATAGCCAGGAGTAACCCCTGAGCGTCACGGGTGTGGCCCAAAAAAAAAATTTTTTTTAACAACCAATCCAAAAGAATTAAAATGGCAGTGGATGGTACTTACCCTTAGAATCCTGAAAAAGAACCTAGAATCACTGAGACTTCCCTACTTAAAGCAGAAAGCAAATAAGTAAAAGTACCTAAAATGACCAGAAGAGGGCAGAGGGAGACCAAATGATAGCTCAGGAAACTCTTGGCAAACTCATTTTAAACAAATGTTAAAGACATCTGTAGTAATATTTCTTTTTACCTTGTCCTGCTCCACACCAGGCTCTCTGTACACAGTCCATTTTTGCCCATCATCACTGTACAGAATCCTGTATGCTGACACGTAGTAATTATGCTCCACCATAGTGGAGCCAGTGGTTATAATACCTGGAAAATGGAGAGTTATTTGCATTATTGAACTGATTCTTGAAAATTGAAAATCAGTAAATCATCTATAATGCACTATCCCAACATTACTTTCGTATGGCACATTGTCAAAATCTACCACAAATTTTCGTGATAGCAATTAAATTCTTAGTTTTGTGCTATTCAAGAGAAAATTATGGGTACATATTAAGAAAGAATATTCCATTTTGGCAGTTTATTTTCATATCACTGGACAATATATTTTAACTATCAAATAAAATTGACTTTCTGGGAATGAACAGATTAAAGATGATCATTGGAATTATTTTCATCATCAAAGGAAAGTTAATTTCTTGCCAAAATTATCTAAGCCAAGCCTAAGCAATTACGATGATCATTTGCTGAGTTACTCTTACTCAGCTCATATGGAATATTATTTAAAGCACTTATATGGTCTTTGTGAACATAAATTTTCTCTTAATGGCTAGAAAGATGATTATTTCAGATGTTTCGAAATCACTTCACTGAAACACAACCTTAAGCAATTTTATTACAATGAAAAATAAAAGCTAACAGGAACCAAATACCAATTCCATTTCTGTACCATGATTTAATAAACCATCTTTGGTAATATTAATAATCAATAAAGTAAACACTTAAGGTTATATAATCAAATGTGCCATGACCTAACTTACTATGACTGTCTTTGATGTTACCAGGTTTCCATATAAAATCAGTTAATAAACTGTGAGAAACTCTATATTAACCTGTTATCTTCTTCTCCTTATTTAGATCTATCTGTAACCATTGATATTCATCAGTGGCAAAAGCTGCCCAAGGAGGTCCAGGTTTTCTCAGCCTGGCCTTCTCTGGTTTCCAGATGTTTTCCTGTCCCATGTGGTCAGTCCACTCCAGCACAGATGATGCCGTTATCTGAGGATCAGCAATCACACCTGATTCCATCCCCAGTGTTCCGTAACAACCTGAAACAGAGAAAGAAAAATCATTTGATTTCCAGATAAAAACTCTAAATTCATGTAAGCTTGTTTACTGTGAATCTTCTACTGTATTTTTAATTTACATATCTAGAGGCTAATACTAGACTGTTCTTTCAAAAACAGGCCAAAATTTTAAAAATAGGTAAGTTGTTTTTTTCCTAGGCTCTGATCCCAACCAGTCAATCCTGAATTGCCTCTCCTTTAAGAAAATTCTCTTTTTTTTTTTTTAGAAATAACAATCTGTTAAAACACTAGAAGCAATATGTTATAAATAGTAATTTACTTATTCATCATATAGTATCAGATTTTCTTTATCAGAAATAAATTCCAGGGAAGCATAATTTTGTTTAACCTGCCCACTTTGTTTCATTAGAATCAGGACAGTGTCTGATAAATCATAGGCATTCATAGCTATTTTCTGTGGAAAGAATGAATTCTTTATGGATAGACATGGAAAGTATCATGCTGAGTGAAATGAACCAGAGAAAGAGGGACAGATATAGAATGATCACACTCATCTTTAGGATATGAAAAAATAAAGTATGAGAATAATACCTAAACACAATGGAAATGATAGGAGGAATGAAAACTGCAGTTAGAAGAGAAAAGGAACATTATGACAATATTTGAAATGATCACTCTGGATAAGAACTGGAAAGTGAAAGGAAGTCAAGTGATATTTATGATATCCCATTAGTAATAGTATCACAAACCAGGGTGCTAAAGGGAAAAAGGGAGAAAAAAAAAGGAGAGGGGAAGAAGGGAGGGAGAAAGGGAAATAGGGGGAGAGAAAGAAAAGAAAGACAGAGAAAGGAAAAGAGAGAGGTGTTTGACATAGAAGTAGGCTGGGGGTGGAGACAAGAGGGTCACCTGTCTCCTCAAAGGGAACTGGTGGCAGAAAATCAAAAATGGTGAAGGGAGGATGTTAGAACATTGTATGACCAAAATTCAAATTCAACTACCAACAACTTTTTAACTCTATTTCACAGTAACTTAATAACATTTTCTCAACACATTAATTCAAATGTTTTGAATTAATTTCTCAAAACAATAATTTTTACGATAATTTAAAGTATTGCCTTTTCTAGAGAACTCTCACTATTAATAGAAAAACCTCTGCTTCTTTCTGTTTACTATATAATCACCTCATGGTGATTAATTACCTCATGGTGTTATTATGACAACTAAACAAGAAAGTAGACAAAATCAGTAATTGACACAGGGTATGTCATACAGTGCTCAAATGTTATTAGCTATATACAATTATAATAATGTATAAAGACCATAATATGCTTACCACTTGTCTTAAATGTAAAAAGACTTGTAGATAAGTGTCCCCTGAAAGAGAGGTTTTTTGGTGACAATTACATACATGAATATTTGTTTCTTCTGTTTTAATTTTACTATATAAAAATACGTATACTGCTCTTATCAAATGAAGTTTTATTTTTAAGTTGCACTATTCCCTTAGTTAATATAAACAACTTTCTCTAAAGTTATCTAGTTTATTTCTCTAAAGTTATCTAGTGTTCACATAACTTTTAATTCTGCTTATTTTATTTCTTTTTCATGATATAATTGACTCCTAAAATTTTTCTTGGCAACTATATTTGGTTAAAACAAAATGAAAGGTATAATTCTCAAAGAATGTGGATCTCTTAGGCTAAATCAGTGCTTCTCAAAGAGTGGGGCGCACCCCCAAGGGAGGGCATGAGGCTCCATAAAGGAGGGCGCAGTGTTTGACCTCGGCAAACACTGTCATAACAAGCTAAGCCTCGTGCTTATGTCTCTGGAGCTGAGAGTTGCTGTGTCCTGCTTCAAACCCCACTTTGAAAAGCTATGCACTGTATAATGTGCTCATTGTAGCCATTAATCTAGACATTACCTCTGATTAAAAAAAATCAGGTCGGGGGCTGGGCAGTGGCGCTGGAGGTAAGGTGCCTACCTTGCCTGCGCTAGCCTAGGACGGACCATGGTTCGATTCCCCGGTTTCCCATATGGTCCCCCAAGCCAGGAGCAACTTCTGAGCGCATAGCCAGGAGTAACCCCTGAGCGTCACTGGGTATGGCCCAAACCCCCCTCCCCCCAAAAAAAAAAAATCAGGTCAAATTACTTTATATAATTAAAGTTTTTAGTTGTTGTTTTGGGGTCACACCTGGCAGTGCTCAGGGGTTACTCCTGGCTCTATGCTCAGAAAT